>CATIWM010254233.1:0-28718 GCA_949671775.1 Mallotus repandus
AATTGACTGAGTTAAGATTTTGATATCTATATTTATTTTATTTTCTGTTTTTATTGTTCTAGGAGATTTAATATTGTTTTGTTAATTGGTTTATTGGAGTTATATTCATTAGGATTTATATATTTGTATTTATTTTATTTCTATATATATTTGTATTTATTTTATTTCTATCTTTTATTCGTTTAGTGGATTTGATTTTTTATTCGATGTGTTAATTAAATATATTAGGAAATATGTAAAAAATAATTTGTTTTGGTTGTAGTTAATTTGGTAGAATTGGATCATATCTGTGTTTTACGTAATTCCAATTAATTTTGTGTTAATTATAAACTAACTTCTTTATCTTGTTGTACTTTTTTATTTGGTGGACTAATTTGTTTCTTTCTTTCCAGGATTTAATAATCAAATAGTGTTAATTTAGTTAAATTAAATTTTCATTTATATTTTTCTGGGTTGTAATAATTCTTATCCCACATTTCTTTGAATGCACTTTTATTTTGTTTGTTTGTTTGTTTATTTATTTTTTCTATTGTCACTGATGGATATGCATAATCTGTGATAAATGTTGTGAATCACATTAAAGTTGCATGAAAATGATCCAGTCTTTGAGGACGACTGTTAGGAGCGTTCTATGGGATTCAGTTGCTGTAAAAGTGTCCTAGATATTATCCGGGTAGCGCATCCCATCTCTGATTTGGGCTTTAAGCCCAGGTTGTATTTTTGAGTGGGCCTTGAGCCCACATGGTGCCGTGGTCTTCGAACACTTGAACACGCAGTAAACCCCACCACTTACACATGGTTAAATGAATTAATACATTACGTGAATAATATTAATTTTCTCCTTTAACCTCATCAAGTAATCTTTATTTTTTTGACATAATACATACATGACTCCCTGTACTTATAATTTGTAATCAGTTTCATATCTCAACTTATAATTTTGCCATTTTGGCACCTGAATTTGGCTAAAATATAATTTTGAAACTCCTGCTAGCACACGTGGCACGAAATTGCAAATCAGTATGTGTTACATCACAAGAGTTTAAATAACCGAAAACTACAAATAGAGGTATTAAACTGACAAAAAAAATGACAAGTAGGGGGGTGATAGATTCATTATATCATCATATTAGTACATTTTAGTCAAGTTAATATGTCAAAATAACAAACTATAAATTAAAGTGTCAAACTAACAAAATGTGATAAGTACAAGAGCCCATAAATATATTATGCCTTATTTTTTTTATAATATTCCCACTTAATATGTTACTTTCTTTCCTGTAACCTCAATCCAAACGCACCACTTATGTTGAAATAACCTTCATTCCCCACTTATGATCCTCCATATCTTAGTATTACCACAATGGTAAAAATGACTACTAGTATTCCCTCTTTCTTTTTGAAAATTTAATATAACTAAAATCATCTCAAACTATCTTCTACAATTAATCAAAGTAAAATATTCCAAATATTTCAAACAATTAATATTAAAGGAAATACATCATTGACAATTGAAAATAATTTTTCTTTTTCGATATTTAAACTTTTTTCTTCTTGACAATTCTGACTATTTGAACAGTAAATAATGTTTAAACTGATCCCTTTAGCGTGACATTTTAAATAATAAATAAAAATGAATAAATATGAATTAAAAAGAAAAGATAATATAAAAATCTTAAATAAATATTGAAATCAATTTACGGTTTAAAATGAACTTAAAATAATTTAATTTGCAAAACCTTACACGCTTTAGTTTCGTAGAACATTTGAAAATTATTCATCATTTCAGACACCTGGCTAAATTAAAAGAAAGTTCAAAACTAAAATAATAAAAACCACAAACATCAAAAAGTCCAAACACATACATTCTTTTCTCCTTTATAAGTCACACATAATCACACAACATACATTCTTTTCTCCTTTATAAGTCATTCACATAATCACACAAGACAATAATTAGAGAAAGATCCTGTACGTACTGCACACACATGCAAGAGACTCGGTGGGTAGAATACCCTCCTTACAAAGTAGTTCCGGCATTGATATTACAAACAAGCTGAAAATGGAACTTTTTGCTCGCGTGCCTAGCAAACTCCAACTCTCTTGCCATCCGCCAGCCGCCTCCAATACTGAGTTATCTCTTCCATCATCTCCCTCTCACTTCTTTTAACGACCTTCTTTCCTTCAGTGCTGTCTAGTGTTTCTTTTGTAATAGTTGCAGCTTTGGTGGAACTGGTAGCATAGCTATGCTGGGAATCCATTTCTTTCAGAACTTGCTCAATGTGCGAGACAAGTCTCTCCACCAGGCCTCGGCTGAAATCCTCCCTGACCACCACCCGAAGTACAGCAATGTGCTCGGCATCTGCAGGCATTGTGTAGGCTGGAATAATCCAGCCAAACCTTCTCAAATTTTCAGCCAGCTGAAACACATTGTATTTACCACTGTCTTTCAGGGAGAAGGCCACAAGGGGCACACCAACATCCTTGGACACAATGTCAAACCGACCTGTTTTCTCTAGTTGTTCTTTCAACATTCTTGCATTGTCCATGCAGTTTTCAATAATTCTTTTATAACCCTAGTAAAGGTCCAGATGAAATTTGAAGGTAAGTAGAAGCTGATTTAACTAGTAAAATTTTCACAAAAATCCAAACTTTTCTTCACTTATTTTTAATAACAGATGTTATGCAAATACCATTGTTTGCCTTAAATAAGTAAAGGCACCCAAAAAAAAAAAGGTGTTCACCTAAGCAAAGCAAGAATCAAATTTATAAAAAGAATAAGAATATCCTAAATACTGTTACAAGGAGAACATATTGCATAAATAAGCAAATTATATATGTATAGAAAAAAAATTTTTTAAGGAAAAGAAGGAAGCATTCAATACAGGATAAAACAAAAAAATAACTAAATATAACAAAGTTGAATTTTCATTATATAATTGACGAATCCAGGTTTTTTCCATGTATAAGTTCAAAACAATAAAAGTGTGCTTGGTTCAAATGAATTCTACAAAATTTTATGAAATTAATTTGCAAATTAAAGTGAATGTGTTTGGTTTAAATGAGACATTTCTAAAATTCATTTCCAATTCTAACTTGTTAAATTTATGGAATTACTTATTACTAAATCCATTATTCTTATTGATGAAACGTGTTTGGTGCAAATGAATTTGGAATTAATTTGCAAATGAATTCTATTTAAAATTCATTTGGAAATGAAATGAATTCCTTAATGGAATTAAACTAAACAAAGGTTAAAAGTAAAGATAATTTACTAACTAGCATAACTGGAGTAGGTTTCAAACAATTGAAAATTTAAACCAGAATAGCAATGTAATACAATCCTCAAAGTCATCATAAAACAACCTTAAAAATAATTACAGAGTGAAGTATTGATTCCATCTAGAATCTTAAATGCATCAACAAATCAATTAAATATAACACGTCATATAAAAAAAATTCCATGTTCTTGCTTATGTGTGAAAAACTAAAGAAGAGTGTGTGCGCAATAAGAAATTAGCCACTCATCATGTAACTTGCTACATGTTAATTTTTTAGTGCACCAATCATTCTAAATAAGCTTGTTAAGTTGAAATAACCGTTTCACAAATAAAGCTTGTTAATTTTGAGAGGGTTTTCTTTGACTTCACAAAGAAGGCAAATTAAAATAAAATAAAATAAAATAAAATAAAGTTTAAAGGGAAAGGCTCTAAATAGCACATTTGCAACTACTCTAATTCTTGATTCCACAGATTTATACATGGAGTAACCAACAACCAAGGGCATTATATCGCTACTAATATTAGGCCTGAACAACGGTAGACAACTTTGGTATTGCATGCATTCTCATTCCCCACTCTTTCTTCTTGCTTTATATTTTTAATTTCTTTTTTCTCTAATTTTAATTTTCTAGAATTTGTTTTACTTAATTTAATGTTTTACTTAATTTTAAATTAAAAGAAAATTATGCAATGAATTTTTATCATTGTCTTTTCTTTATCATAGCATTTTCTTATAATAAATAAAGGTTTAATTGAAAATAAAATTTATATACTTCGAAATGATATAGCATTCATTAAGGATAAAGTTTATAATTCAAAATATTGTAAAAACTAATTGTAATTCTATAATATTTTTATATCTTTATTTTTTTACTTCTTAGAATTCAAAATTATTTTAAGAATGCACATATAAATTTATAACTTTTAACTTAATATGTGACAAAATATTATGTTATATAAAACTTAATACTTTTTTTATTCTAAGATAGAAAAATTAATTAAAATTAATAAATTTATTTTTAATTATGAATAAAAATTTTTAATAAATAAGATAGGTGATAAAAATAAAAATGATATGAATGATAAAAAGAAAAAACTTGAAGAATATAAAAATTTTGTATTACACAATTACACTTTGATCTATGAACTAAGAGCAAAATTAATAGAACAATGAATTAGTGCCATGGAAACAAATCTTGATATTATAATATATATTTTGTAAAGGGTTAGATACTATTTGCCCCCTCTATTTTACCATAATACACTGCTTGATCCCCAACATTTAAAAATTATAGGTTTTTTCATCTTTTTATTTTCCAATATTATACTATTTACCTATTTCATCAAATTTTCTAAATAAAATTGTCATCAACTAATATGAAATTACCAAAATAAACTTTAATATAAAATGTAATTACTATTTACCCCATCTATTTGATTCTTTTATTCTATTTTCCCTGATATCAAGGTGCATTTTGGATGGACGATAAAGAAATAGAGTATAACAGTTACACTAAGAGTAACAATTGCAGGTATAATAGTTAAATTATTAACTCCATATGGTAAACAAAGGTAATGAATCAAATACTGATGTGATATTATTTAAAAAAAACTGTTAATACAGTTAATAAAATTTATATAAAATAAATTAATAAAATTATTAAATTTTTATAAGGAATAAAAGTTAATTTTAGAAATATCATCTAACTAGAAAAGAAATTATTAGAAAAAATTATGAAGATAAAAATACATAATATATATATATATATATATATATATATATATCTAACTTCTATTGTAACAAAAAAAAAATATTAGTATAAATTTTATGCAATATAATATAGAGAATAAAATTAAAAATTAAAATTGCCAATAATAATTAGTATATATGTCGTGAACAAACATATACTGATTATTGATATGACTTTTATATATATAGAAAAAATTAAAAGAGAAACAATTTACAAGATATACAATGAAATAATAGAACGAAAAGCCCTTATTTTTCCAATAGTGGGCTTTTTTTTTTTTTTTTTTACAGACCTTTAACCTACCCCTGCCTGGGTTAACAAAAATATATTATAATGAGCTTAACTGTTAAGGAGGTTAACAATTAAGGAGGTTAACACAATCCACACATCGAATTAATATATTTTTTTTATTTTTTAATTGTTTTAACACAATAAAAAATATATTAATTTCATGTGCTGATTTATGATCAATTAAATTAACTTTTAAACTTGGAATTCTCCATCTGCATCACCATGCCATTCATTGGATAAATTCTTCACATTATGAAAGCATATCCCATTAACCACATACTATCTCTACCCTACTTGTTACTTTTAAAAGCTATGACTAGCATTAGCATTTCAAAATGAGGACCAAACTTACAACCACATCAAATATCATTGTGAAAATTTTAATTTTAGTTATAAAACAATTCATGTTTATGGCTAATTGATATTATTAACGATGACTTTAACTTTTATAGCTAACTACCTATGGCCAAATATAAAGTAAATAGTTTTGTTACATAACTTTTAATGTTGTTGCTACTAGATATAATTAGTTATGCAGTTGTATTTTCTATGGCTACAAATTATATTTATCCATAATTTTTATATTTGTGGCAAAATTTTGTAGTTGTATGTAGGCTTAGCCACGAACCGGTTCAGACCCGAAACTGACAAATTAGGACCAGAATCTGTCAATCTTGATACTAGGCTCGAATCAACCCAGAACTATAGAGACTGAATCTGTCAATCTTGATACTAGGCTCGAATCAACCCAGAACTATAGAGACTGATTTAGGACCGGTTCCACCCCCATGCGGAACTGCCAGTTCTGCTTTTAACAGGCTAGTTCTATTTCAAAACCTGTCGGTTTCGACTATGAACCGGCCAATTGAAAAAAAAATGGATCATATGTTCATTGCATGTGCAATAGTCCATGATCGTTGCACATGCAACATTCATTAGAAAGTGTCGGGTGATATTTTTATTTTCTATATATAAATTAGCAAAGAATTAAAAGTAAAATGAAAATTTCACCCCTCTAACAGCTATATAACAGCTAATCTAAGAGGTTATTTTAGGAGTTCAAAAATAGATTTTGTTATTTATAAATAGCTAGAGGGTGCGCTTTCTTCTTCACAAATCAAATTCTCTCAAATTCTCTATATCCAATATCAATTTCTCTCAATTAATTCTCAAAATTCTCTACATCCATGAATTTCTCTATATTATTTTTCAATTATTCACTCTAATATAATATTTTATTTGTTTATTTATTTAATCACTCATATTATAAAATTTTTTTAATTAATCTCTCCAATTTTTTATTCCCTTAATTTCACAATTTCTTATTCACTCATTATATTCACAATATGATATTTTTAAAGTGCATTTTAAGAGGCAACATAATGCGGATGACCTTATGTAATTTGCAATTATTGTAGCCAATATTATAAATTCAAGGCTTATTGGTATGGAAAAGCCAAATGTTTTCAACCATTTGCAATTTTATCCAAAATTTTAAACCTTTGTAAAAATGTCCCAATTTCAAATTTTTGTTTGTAATCTTAACACAACCTGTAGTTTGGTCAAAATTGAACTCCAAGTTGCTAACATGGACATGAAATGTCAATACACACAGTATACATATAAGCCCCATTTCCACATCAGCAAACCATAGCAAAATATGGTTTGGCAAAACGTTCCCGTTTAAAAAATAAAAGATTCCATTTTACATCCTAAGCCTAACCCTAATCTTTTTTTTTTTTGGTCTTTTCTTCTATCAAATCTTCATTCAACACAGCTTGTTCATTCTGGACCTTTTCTTCCTTGTTTTTCCTTTTTTTTTCTTCGTCGCTCATCATCATTCATCCTCGTTTTTCTTTCATTAATCATTGTATTCTTCAGTCATAATCTTATTCTTCATCATCTTACTCGAATCTAGAAACACCTCGTCCAATTATCATATTTCACCCATAAAATCTCTCAAGATTACCCAAAATTCTTTGAGAAATTAATCTAATTACCTACAAATTACCTGCCAAAAGGGGCAATTCATCCTTGTAATTAATGTGCATCATAATAGCTCCACCTGGTGCCTCTAATAAAACTCTCTTCTTCTATGGCTTCAATTTTGAGAGACGGATGCTTCTCCAATTGATTCTATCAACATTAAATTAAAAAACCCTAATTTTAACACTCAAATTAAGGGGAAGTTTTAATCTTTTTCCTTTTTGCAAGTTTCCATCTTCTTTTCTTCTTCACCTTCAATTTTGCAATTGCTCTTAGAGGATGCTTCGAAGCTTCAATTTCCTTTGAATATTCTCTTCGCCATTTGAAGCTTCATTGCTTCACTGATGCTTTTGATAAGGGGAAAATGTTTGTAACATTAAATTTTGGAAAAACTTATTATAAGGCCCTCGAACTTACCTGATTTGTTTTATTAAGCCCTCATTCATTTATTGTGTTTTAAAAGACCCTTAAACATTTATTTGATACAATATCGAACCCTTTTTAACGGAAAGACTGAAAGTAGAATTGATGTTCAATGTTGTATCAAATAAATGTTTAAGGGTTCGGTTTTCAATGTTGTCTCAAATAAATAATTAAGAGTTTGACGTATCAAATAAATGTTTAAGGGTTCGATATTGTATCAAAATGTTTAAGGGTCTTTTAAAACACAATAAACATATAGGGCTCAATAAAATAAACCACAAAAGTTCGAGGGCCACCTAATGGATTTTTCCTTAAATTTTTGCTAATATGTTCATAAGGCTAAATGCACCGTTTAGGTTTTACTTACCACGGTTCTCTTTTTCCCATGGTTTGTTAATGTAGTAGTGGGATCCATGTCCATACTATGAGTATTGACGCTTCATTATCCATGTGAGCAATTTGGAATTCATTTTTGACCAAAATGTAAATTGTGTTAAGATTGTAAACAAAAATATGAAATTGAGAAATTTCTACAAAGGTTTAAAAGTTTGGATAAAATTGCAAATGGTCGAAAATGTTTGGCTTTTTCATACCAATGGGCCTAAATTTAAAGCTAGAAGCTTTTTCATACCAATGGGCCTAAATTTAAAGCTAGAGGTGGTTATGGAACATTTATAAGGCATTTGGAGAAAAAATATTCAACACAAATTGATGTTTAAAAGAGAAAAACTCAAATTACCAGGTACACAACATTCTCTTCTTTTTTTTTTTCATTTATTTAAATATGGTTACAAAAAAATAAAATAGAATTAGCTAGAATGATTAGTATAGAACATTTATCTTTTACTTTTGGTGAAAAAGTAGGTTTTGTTAGTTATTATCAAAAAACATTAAATCCTTGTGCTAAACGCGTGCCTAAAAATGTCCTCAAATGTACTCTATTTAATTTATATAAACAAGACAAAAAGAATTGTAAAAGTTATTTGTAAATTTTAATGAACATGTATACATTTGTAGTGATATTTGGAGCGATAACCATTTCATACATGAATATTACATGCCACTAGGTTGAAAATGAATGGTTAACACAAAAAGAAAAATTATTGCATTTGAAAATTTTTGATGATCAACATATCTCTAATATTATTTTTAGGATGATTAAAAATATTTTAGAAGAATATGAGTTAGTAATTTTTTTTTTCAATTTCTTTTGACAATACACTACATCAATTAATGATCTTCAAAATGTTTGTCAATCTAATATTGGAGGTAAATTTTTTCATATTAGGCGTGCAAGTCATGTTTTACATTTATGCGTACAAAATTGTTTAATACATTTGAATGTGCACCTATCACCTATTAAGAAAATAATTTCATTTTTATTGACACATTCACGAGCTATGAAATCATGGGGAAGATTTTCTAAAAAAATGGTAAGAAACAAAAAATTGTCAAAAGATGTTCCAACTCGTTAAAATTCAACTTATGATTTGCTCAACAAGTCATGGATATATAAATTTATTGTGCACATTTATTTTCAATAATATGTCATAAATTAATTTATATCCATAAAATTGAAAAGTTTGCACTAAACTTTTAACTATTTCAACAGTTTTTAATGATGTAACATATGTTTTAAATGATGTTTATTATTTTACGTTTGAATTATTATTTATTTGATGAATTAATATTGTTGGTGCATTACAGAAACACGAAAATGATATTGTTTTAAGATAATCAATTTTATTAATAAAATTAACACGGTTAAATTATTTCCATTTATTAATATTGTTGCATGTGTTTTTGATGCTAGAAAAATTAAGTACATATTATCGATGTTTAGGCCTTATAAATAATAATAAATTAATATTGATTCAATAATTAACAATGTTAGAAGGATAATAATAGAATTATTTAATGAATATAAAGCATATGTTAATATTTTTACTTCTAATTCTACATATTGTAGTTCTTTTATTCATTCTACTTTTACTACCAGTCAAGTTCAAGACAAACAAATAAAAATTAGTATTGGTCGTGCCTTCATGCAAAGATATAAATAAAAGACCTCAAGAATCATGTGGTTTATCCCTTGAACTTGATATTTATCTAACAACTACTTTTGAGTTTGATAAAAGCAAATCAGGTAAAAATTCTTTTGTCTCGAGTTGTGGAGTCAATATCAAAAATACATTTTCGGCACTTGCACCAATTGGTGAACGAATTTTTTTAAGTCCGAACCCAACAATTACCGTTGAACAAACATTTGATGAGGGAAAAAGCATTTTGGATGAAACTCAATCTTCAACCGCTTTAGAATAATTGGAGGCACAAACTTGCATTGATGATTGGACTAAAGCAGCATTGAGGCAACGAGAAATTGAGAGAGAAGAAAATAAAAATTTATCTGTCTTCACAACCGAAGGAAGAAGAACTTCAACTGTTGGCTTTTTTAGCAATTAAATTTAGAACGTAAAAGGTAAATAATTTATTTTCAAAAAAAAAAAAGAACTACGTGGGCTTTGATTCCTCTAAACTCCAACAGAACACATAAACAACTTAATTTTTGATAGGACAATTAAGTTCAAGTCCTTTAATTTTTGTTCATCTTATTATTCTAATTTAATTTATTAATTCAAATTCTCTTAATTTTTTTTTATTTTCAAGCCAACATATAAACGATAAACTAATTTAATATATTTCCTTTAATTTAATTTTCAATTCAAGCTCTTTGAATTTTTTTTATTTCAAGTGAACTACAATTTTTTTTTTTAATTTTTAGATTCAATTATCAATTCAAACCTTATTAAAATTAAATTAAATTAATTTTTATTTCAACTGTAAAGTAATTTAATATCCTTTAAAGTAATTTAATTTAATTTTATAATATGAATATTATAATTTTTAAATTTAAAAGTGAATTACTTAATTTTATAAAATTATTATTTAAAAATTTTTTGAATTGACCGAACTGAAAATCAAAACCGGAACCGGCACAGAATCGGGAATTAGGCCGGTTCGAGTTCAATTCCACCAAAAGTTCAAAACCAATGGTTCCTAAACTATGGCCGGTCCAAGCTATATGAATTGTAGTGGTGTATGTTTGTCATGACTAAAGAGAAACTATAATTGGTTCTTGGGAGGAAGTAAATCTTCAATTTGTTAGCGCAAACAATGACATTATAAAATTATATTAAATAACTTGGATCATATAGTGCTTTTAAGACTAAAGGGTCCATAAAGACTAGTGAAATTTACCTCAAAGCCAAGCCTTATAAGTTGATAATATTGAGCAATAATTTGACTGGAGCCTGACAAAACAGGGAAAGAGAAATAAAAATTTTAGAAAAAAAAATGTACAACTGAATAACATGTTTTACATAAATAATCAATTTTTTTTTCATTTCAATAAAATATAAATCTAGAAGACAGTGATTGCATCTAAACTACTAAAGCTTTTAGGACTTATTTAGTTCAACTATTTATATCAGCTGATACTTGATAGCGGTTGCCGATAGTAGATAGCAGACAACCGATAGTTGATAGTTATTAGCTGATAAATATGAACCGTTTGGTAAAATTTTATTAGTTGTTGCTGTTAATATGTCAAACAACTATTAAATGTATAATTTATTTGTAAATATAATATCATATATTTTTTATAATATTTTTAATTATGTAAATTATTTAAAAATAATATATAGTAATAAATAACAATTTATTGTCTTTGATTTATATATAATTGAAATAATTAATAGAAATTATTTAAAATGAATTTTAAAATATAAATATTATTGTATAATTTTTTTTATAAAATAATTATTGGTATAAATATTATAACTATTTAATTATTAATTATGGTTTAAAATAATATTTATTTAATTATGAACTGTAAAAATTAATTACATACATTTAATTTAAATGAAATTACTTATTATTGGTAATTTTTAATAAGGGTAAAATAGTCTAAATAAAAAAAATAAATCAGCTTTCAAATGATGGGAAAAAGCTCCAAAATAGATTTTATCAAATCTGCATTTGTTTTGAATAAAAATAGCTATCAGTTGCTGATTTTGAAATTTTACCACTTGAATTGTAACTAATTGAGGAAAAACTTATATTAGCTACCTCAATCAGCTAATCCAAACATCTCCTTATGAAACACTACTAGATCATCTCAAGAAAGTTCTGACAGCATAGATGTCATAGACTGTAATGTTATAATCTGACTGCCAGACTGTATGGCTCAACAATTAGACCATGTTACAGGACTGTGTTATAGGCAGCAGTCTGCATGTTACAGGCTGCACAAATTGTAGGCTGCAGTCTAACATGTTACAGGCTATACAAGTTGTGTATGTTACAGTATGATATGATAGGTAGAATGACAGTGAATTTGTAGGCTGCAGTCTAAAATGTTACAGGCTGCACAAATTATGTATGTTATAGTCTGATATGGTAGGTAGAATGGCAGTGAATTATGAGGATTATTGTCTCCTAAGCTTATATATATATATACCTATACATTGAATGAAAGAAAGATAAGTGATTCGGCTCTTATTATCTGATTTCTTCAAAAAATAGAAACATCTTTCAATTCAATCTAATTGACATGGTATTAAAGATTTAATTCAGAATTTCAGTGTTATTTCTGTTCAATTTTTTTAAACTCTTGAGTTGCTGATTTTCAACACTTCTTCAATTTTTTAACCTCTTGGGTCTGCTGATTTTTCAGCACTTCTTGTTCCATTTTTTTGAACTCTTGGGTATGCTGATTCTCAGCACTTCTTGTTACATCTGGTGGGTTACATTTCTTTATGAGTTATAGGTATCATGTCAACCAACAACTTGGATAATTTTGGTGTGCGTTTCACAGGCAAGAATTATTCTGCCTGGGAATTTCAGTTTCATTTATTTCTCATGGGAAAAGAACTATGGGGTCACATTGATGGTAGTGATCCAACACCTATTGAGCTTCCTAAATTGGTTCAGTGGCAAGTCAAAGATGCAAGAGTCATGACATGGATTTTAGGATCAGTTGATTAGCTGCTTGTTCCCAATTTGAGGCCATATAAGACAGCTAAAGGCATGTGGGAGTATTTACAAAAGGTTTACAATCAAGACAATACAACCAAACATTTTCAGTTAGAGTACGAGAATGCTAATTACTCTCAGGGTGATCTCTCCATTCAAGATTACTTTTCTGGATTTCATAACTTATGGGCTAAATATGTCAACATAATATATGGAAAAGTACCAGCTGACTCTCTTTTTGTGGTATGAGAGTTGCATGAACAGAGCAAGAGAGATAAGTTTTTGATGAAGCTACGTCCCGAATATGAGGCAGCCCGCTCTAATTTGATGAATCGTGATCCTTCTCCCTCTTTGGATGTGTGCTTTGGCGAGTTGCTTCGTGAAGAGCAACGTATTGCAACACAAACAATTTTTCAGCAAAACAAAATGCATGATAATGCAGTTGCTTATACAGCTCATGGGAAAGGCAAGGGTAAATACATGCGACAAGTTCAATGCTATAGTTGCAAGGATTATGGACATATTGTTGTTAACTGTTCAAAAAAATCTTGCAACTATAGTAAGAATTCTAGGCATATTATCAAAGAATGTCCTACTCATCCTCAGAACCGTCAAGCTAATCAGGCTACTATTACTAATCAGACTGTTGTTGGTTCAACAACTGTTAACAAATCAATACTTATTCCTGAAATGGTTCAACAAATGATTATTACAACCCTTTCAACCTTAGGAATTCAAGGTAAGTGTACTACATCATCTTTATCTTGGCTTGTGGATTCTGGTGCATCCAATCATATGACCAGTTCTGTCAAGACTCTTAGCAATGTTAAGAACTATCATGAAAATATTCAGATTGCTAATGGTAGTAAGTTACCTATTCATGCTACTGGAGATATTAATTCTTTAATCAAAGATGTTCTCGTATCTCCTGAGCTTTCTACTAGTCTCATTTCAGTAGGACAATTGGTTGATAATAATTGTGATGTTCGATTTTCTCGTAATGGTTGTGTTGTGCAAGATCAGGGGTTCGGGAAGATACTAGCAAAGGGGCCTAAAATTGGACGCTTGTTTCTTTTACACTTTTCCATTCCTAATTTTGTTTCTTTAGCTTGTACCACTATAAACCAAAAAGGTGAAGTATAGCACGAACGTTTAGGTCATCCTAATTCTGTTGTCTTATCTCACTTAATAAATTCTAGTTCATTGGGCATTAAAGATCAATTCTCCTCTCATCATTCTTTTGACTGCTCTACATGTAAATTGGGTAGGAGTAAGTCTCCTTCTTTTCCTTCTCATGGTAGTAAAAAAAAAGTTGTTTTAATATGATTCATAGTGATGTGTGGGGCATTACTCCTATTATAACTCATGTCAATTATAAATACTTTGTCACATTCATTGATGATTACAACAAATATACTTGGATTTATTTTCTTCGCTCTAAATCTGAGTTTTTGTCTGTCTTTAAAAATTTTGTAGCATATATTGAGACCCAATTTTCTTCCAAAATAAAAGTACTGAGGTCTGATTCTGGTGGCGAATATATGTCTCATGAATTTCATGATTTTCCCCAACAAAAAGGCATTGTTTCCAAACGCTCTTATCCTTATACACCTCAACAAAATGGTGTTCATGAACGTAAGAACCGCTATTTGTTAGATGTTGTTCGAACTTTATTGCTTGAATCTTTTGTTCCATTTAAATTCTAGGTTGAGGCCTTATGTAAAACAGTTTATTTAATTAATCGGTTGCCTTCACGTGTCTTGAATTTTGAATCTTCCTATTATCGTCTTTATCATAAGCATCCCAACTATCTTGACATACATACTTTTGGCTGTGTGTGTTTTGTTCATTTGCCACCTCATGAATGCCATAAACTTTCTGCTTAATCTGTTAAATGTGCTTTTATGGGCTATAGTAATTCACACATGGGTTATGTTTGCTTTGATCCATGCTCTAACAGATTTCGTATTTCTCATCATGTTATTTTTTTTGAAAATCAATTTTTCTTTTCTACTCATGTTAAGTCTTCGCTAAAGCCGCATGTCCTTCCTAGTTTTGATGAGGTATCTACTACTTTTGAACGGTTCAAGCCTGGATTTGTGTATCAACGACGACAACGTCCAATTTTACAGCATTCTGAGCTTGACCCGACCTCTGAGCCTGTTCAAACTGCTTCTACCACAGATAATCAGATCTCACATGCCATTCCTCGACGCTCTACCCGCATCACCCGTCCACCTGATCGGTATGAATTTTCTCATACATCTCTTTATACTACTTTGACTACTGTTCCTATTCCTTCATGTTATTCAGAGGCTGTTAAACATGATTATTGGAGTAAGGCAATGGAAGAAGAACTTCAAGCTCTTGTGGACAATCACACATGGGATATTGTTCATTGTCTTGCAAATGTTAAAGTCATTGGTTGTAAATGGGTCTACTCGATCAAAATTCGTTCTGATGGTACTCTAGATCGATATAAGGTACGGTTGGTTGCCCTGGGTAATAAACAGGAGTATGGCATCAATTATGAAGAAACTTTTGCACCGATTGCCAAGATGACAACAGTTCGAATGGTTATTTCAATTTCTGCTTCACAAGGCAGGCCACTTCATCAGATGAATGTTAAGAATGCATTTCATGGTGATCTCAAAGAAGAGATTTATATGGTTCTACCACCTGACTTGTCTTCCTCTCTTCTTTGGATGTTTGTAAGTTGAAGCGATCTCTATATGGGTTTAAACAATCTCCTCGGGCATGGTTTGATAAATTCAGATCAACTTTGCTCCAATTTTCATTCAAGCATAGCCAATATGATTCATCTTTGTTTCTTTGCAAGACATCCATTGGTATTGTCATTCTCCTAATTTACATTGATGATATTGTTATCACCGGAACTGATTCTGTCTTGATTGCTCGTTTGCAACAACATCTTCAAGCCTCATTTCATGTGAAGGATCTCAGTCCTCTTACTTACTTCATGGGTTAGGAAGTTCATACTGATTCTTCTGGTATTTTTTGCATTAACATAAGTACATACAGGATTTGCTTAGTTTAACTGGTTTCCAAGATGCTTCTTCTGTAGATACTCCACTCGAGGTACACAAAGTATCGTCGTGAGGAGGGTAATCTCATTTCTAATCCTACTATATTTCGACAATTGGTCGGCAGCTTGAACTATTTGACTATTACTCGACCGGATATTTCCTTTGCTGTTCAACAAGTTAGTCAATTCATGCAAAATCCTCGTCATCTACATTTAGCTGTTGTTCATCGAATCATTCGATATCTTCGTGGAACACCTTGTCGTGGCTTGTTCTTTCCAACTGGTTCCTCTCTTCATCTTGTTGCCTATAGTGACGCTGATTGGGCTGGATGTCCTAATACTCGCCGATTTGTCACGGGTTGGTGCATGTTTTTTGGTAATTCCTTGATTTCTTGGTTAATCAAGAAGCAAGATCGTGTTCTAAATCTTCTACGGAGTCAGAATACCGTGCTATGTCTGCTACTTGTGCTGAGATTGTTTGGCTTCGTGGACTTCTAGCCGAGCTTGGTTTCTCTCAGCCTAATCCCACTCCCCTTCATGTTGATAACACTAGTGCAATTCAGATTGCTGCTAATCCTATTTACCATGAGCATACTAAGCATACTGAGGTGGATTGTCATTCTATTCGCGAAGCCTTAGACACTCCTATTATTTCTCTTCCTCATATTTCCACCAACCTCCAGATAGCTGATGTCTTTACTAGGGCCATGACACGACAACGTCATCAGTTTCTTGTGGGCAAATTGATGCTTCTTGATCAACCATCATCAATTTGAGGGGGGATGACAACATAGATGCCACAGGCTGTAATGTTACAATCTGACTACCAAACTGTATGGCTCTAATAGTCAGACCATGTTACAGGGTTGTGTTATAGGCAGCAGTCTGCCTGTTACAAGCTGCACAAATTGTAGGCTGCAATCTGACATGTTACAAGCTGCACAAGTTGTGTATGTTATAGTCTGATATGGTAGGTAGAATGACAGTGAATTTGTACGCAGCAGTCTGACATGTTATAGGCTACACAAATTGTATATGTTACAGTCTGATATGGTAGGTAGAATGGCAGTGAATTATGAGGATTATTGTCTCCTAAGCTTATATATATATACATATACATTGAATGAAAGAAAGATAAGTAATTCAGCTCTTATTATCTGATTTCTTAAAAAAATAGAAACATCTTTCAATTCAATCTAATTGACAAGTTCTACTCTTTTTGTTAAGGAAACTTTTCATGTTGGTAGCACAATTGAAAGATAAACCAGAATTATTATAAGAAAGATGCGTCCAAATTGATTATAGAAAAATTTCAATCCTATATAATTTGACTACTCAAGCGTCAAAACATTTAACATCAAAATGCAATGTAAGATATCAGAAATATGAATGACTTAATACATATGCAACTCCTTGAATTTGCCATATTTCGACAGTTTATCTCCTTAACTTACAAATTTACCATTTTTAACACGTCGACTTGTTGAAAACATGATTTATTAACACATTTTAGCTAGTTTAGATTTCTAAATAGTTTTATTTCAAATTATAAAAATACCATTTAGACACCTCAATAGCGCTAAAGAGTGTTAATAATAACATTTTATTTTTATTAGTTTGAGGTGTTTAAATGGCCGGTTTTTAAGTTGGGAGATCAAACTAACAATGTCAAATTCTGGAGGCACCAATGCATTAGACGGAATATGAACCAATTCAACCAATAGACAAGCACAAAAACAGAACCTTATTTCTTTGAATTTTTTTCCTCACCTTTTGAGAAGTTCAAAGTGAAAGTAGGTTGATCAGATCCAAGGTAATTAATGTGAAAGATAAGCTCCTCTGGTAAGTCTTCCTTTGTCCTCCAGATAACCCAACCAACACCAGCATAAACAAGACCATACTTGTGACCGCTAACATTAATGCTCTTCACCAAAGGCAAACGAAAATCCCACATAAGATTTGGGTAAATGAAAGGAGCAATGAACCCTCCACTGGCAGCATCAACATGAATTGGGGTGTTCCAACCAGTCTCATCATTCTTTTTCGTTAGAAGTTCAGAAAGAAGCTTCACATCTTCAAACTCCCCAGTCAGAGTTGATCCCAGAATGGCTGCAACACAAATTGTATTCTCATCTACCATCTCAACGGCTTTCACAGGGTCCATCACATAATATCCCTCTTTTAGCTTCACCTCCTTCAGCTCAACTTCAAAGTACCTTGCAAACTTCTCCCAGCAGACCTATATAACATAATATGGGAGAATTAAACATAAGCCTTTGTTTGGTTCAATTCTACCAAGAAATTCATTTCATGCAAACATAAGACAAAATGTTAACATGCAAAATTATAAAGAAATATTTAAAAAATATATAAAGAAAAAAAAAAGCAATCACAAATTGTAAATGGATAAAGTTGTATGGTAAAACATAACAGTCAAGGAAGCCAACAATCAACGAAGGAGAGAAGAGCAGCTGTTAATGAGGAGGTTTTTTTCTTTTAGAGAAAAAGAAAGCTATATTTGAGTAGACAAAAATATACTTTTGAAATAAAGATAATGAAGATATTTTAGTCATTTGAAAATATAAGCTTAAAACTTGTTGAATTCATTTGCAAATTCCAACTATTTTATTAGAATTTACTCTAGTTATAGTCAATTCCACAAATTTAAAAAGTTGGATTTGGAAATAAATTCTACAAAAAATTTATTTAAACCAAATATGCATAATGTGGATTTGCAAATGAATTCCATAAAATTTGTGGAATTCATTTATACCAAACAAACCCTAAATGTAAAACAACAGTTATAGCAATTACAATGGTAATAAAGTTCAAGCGACCAACGACCTCATCTACCATTAAAGAAAAGAAAAAGAAAAAACAACAATACCCACAGCTAGGAGAAAAAACAATGAAAGAAACTCCATTGGACCCTTTAGATGTTATAGAAGTTATGATTCTTTAGGGTAGATGCATAAATCATTGTGCGTCATCCCAATAATTTTGCTTTGCACATAGCTACATGGCTTCAATATCATCACAAAATTAATAAGTGGGGAAAACAATGGAATGCTAAACTAGTTTAAAAGCTGTAGAAGCAACATCACAGCACTCAGCTTCACGGAAACAGAGAAGTAGGAGCTGGCCAAATGTCTGCTAAATTATATAATGCAGCCTATTATGAATTCAGTTCAGCCATTTTCAGGTCATTCATAGCCAACTAGGGAGTCTTTAGTTATGGTTAGTTTTCTGCAGTTCATGTGCAGTTTTTCAGTAGATGTGATTTAGCTGCCTTATTGTATGGGGTAGTATTGAGTTAATTGGGTAGTTACCAAGTTAGTTTCCTACTAAGTTCTACTAGGTTGTATTATTAATTGATTATGTTTACTGAAGATGGTATAGTTTCAGAGAAGTGTTCTGGGTTCCCAAAACTCAAGATCTTTAGGCTCTTTACTAAATTAGAAATTCGAAAATAGAGCATAAACCTAGGACCACAACATAGTCCAACAAGTAATAGATAGAGGAACAACTGAGGACAAAAAATAAATTTTAAAATAAAGTCAACATTCCAATAAAAACTAATTCAGCCCAAAACAATAAGTAATGTTATTATTGTGAAAAATGCAAAGAGAAATATCTGCTCTAGAACTGACAAAGCCATAGAAAGAACTGAAAGAAGAAAAACACTCCATCTCTTTAACAAATACAAGGTTGGTTTTTCTCAGACCAAAAATATTTTGTGAAGTTAACAATAAGAGTTCAGCACTGTCAAGGACACGAAGTGATGAGCTGTGTACACTTCTCCAATAATGGATGAATATATTGTACAGATGGCTCATTATATAATGCTGCCAATATAGATTTGCATAATGGAATTGGAAGACAACAGAAATTCAAAGGACAAATGAGGTAAGGAGAAAGTTTATGGAGTAACACCAAGATAGCTTCAACTAAGTTCTTAGGCCTTCTCTCTAACAATCCACTATGTTGATATGTGTAGGAAGCATTTAGAAATTTCAAATGCTAGGTTGAAAAAAATATGGTCTCAATTTTTATTCAACCCCCTTGATTGGATTCTGAACATAGGAGAACAAAAAAAAAAAAAAAACAAAGATCAGATTATTGAAGTATTTTAGTGTTTTGAACATAGGAGAAAGGACAAACATAATTAAGTATTTCTTTGAGAGGTAGAGAATGCCTACTCAGTAACATGGGTTAATAAACATATTAAACCTAAATCCAACAGAAGATATTAGAGAAGGGCCCTGAATTTCTTCATAGATTAAATGAAGAAGTTTCTTGACTGATTAAAATAGACGAAAGAAATGGCTCATATGTCTTTGAAAAGACCATCAAAGAGAAATGGAGTTTGACAACTATGATGAAGAAAATTTATTCATGATATATTGAAAATGTATTAGAGAAATATGCAGGATACTGCCAATCACATTGAGGAACTATAATATAAGCCAACACCATTTAATTGAAAAACACAACTGACAAACAAGATCTGCAAATTTTAACTGCCCTAATGCACAAATTCCTTGATCAATTTGTTGAACAAGATAACTGATCATGGAAACAAAAGTGCAGTAGGGCGATTCATTAAAAAACTCACCGTGAAACATTCTAAAAATCTCATATGCATTATAGAAAGTATCCTCTAGAATACAAAATTTTATATTAATATTTGACCAACAGAAACTTCCATCCGTTAGTAGCCAGCTACATGACACAGCACTCAGACTCTAGTTATGCTCTTGTTGTCAATATACTGCTCTAGTCCACATCACAAAAAGAAACGAGTACACAAAAAACAATACATTGCATGGTGTTTTGGGGAGCTCATGCTACTAGTAGCACTAGCAGCATTATTGCAGCATTTTGAGCAAAAACTGAGATGGTTACATAAAAACTTGGAAAGGAATGTGTTGATTTTTCACAAGGCAAATGAAAGTTGAGTGCATTTCTAAAATCAAGCAACATAACAAGTGAAACAGAAATTTAACACTAACCTGCACATTAGCTCCCGTCACTATGTTGGGCTTATCATAAGGTTTACCCTCTGCTTTTCTCTTATTTTGCCACTTCCTTTTAAAAGCTAATCCAGCCAACATTATCGCCTCTGATGATCCCACAGTCCCCACACCAATTGCAGCTTCCCCATCTCCAACAGGAGCGTGGAAAAGATCAGCTATCATATTCACGCAGCGATTCTGCCACACCAAAATTGCACTAACAAATAAATGTGATTTCTTTGAAAAGGACAATGTTGTTCATGAAATTAATAAAATCAACAATAAAATTCAGTAACTAGAAAAATGAAACTTAGAAAACAAGATATTTTGCATTTTGACCAGTGGATGTCAGTTGAGGCATATTCTTTGCTCTGCCTGCAGGGTACACCAACTCTAGTGGTTTTGTTTTCATGTAATGTTGTATCCCCTTTCTCTCTATCTCATTGTGTACTTTGTATTGATATATATATCAAAATTATTTTTTGCTAATCTAAAACCAAAATTAATTTTAATAATCAAATTACAATTGGGGAGGCTAAGTATTAACTTTTCAATAATTAACCTCCTTTAATCCCATCCAAATGCATCTTGAAGAAAAAGGATTATTATTATTATGATTATTATTATTATTATTATTGGAGAGCTCATGAGATTTAAGCTCACAACTCCAAGATGAGTTTGGCACTACTAATCTTAAGCTTACTAGTAATAATTTTCATTTTGTCTAACTACATAGCCACGCAGGATTAATGTACACATTTTTTTCTTATCATCTCTAAATTAGTTGTATATCATAGGCATAATGAGATTTGAAAATACTAACAAGAATTGATAAAACTAAAAGAGCTCAAGTGGTAAGTACACATTTTTTTCTTTATCATCTCTAAACTAGTTGCATGTCATAAGCATAATGAGATTTTAAATTACTAACAAAAATTGATAAAACTAAAAGAGCTCAAGTGGTATTATCTACTTGTATAGACAAGCAGGAATTTAAAAGAAGAGAAAAATTAAACCTGAAGCTCAGTAGTGACGGGATACTCATCCATGTCAACATAATTCTTGTTTATGGAAGCCATCATGAGATTATTACACTCAGGCTCCATCCATGTTGTAACAAAGGAAGCTAAGTTTAGCCTTGGATTCCCATCCAACATCAGCTCATCACTAATCACCTGATATGCTGCTTCCTTAGGCATCGACTTCTCCGGCATCTTAAATCTACATCACATTGGTATTTCACTATTATCATCTATTAAGATTCGTATACACAATTGCAACACACACACACACACTAAACATTAGCCACAATAGAGGACAAAACCAATTACAAGCATACATAAATATTTTAACAACCATTAGGACTATAATATAACTAACTAATATGAACATTGGTACCCAAGTTCCAAAAGTGAAAGGTGCATTAGTACCTAGTTAGGACCATAAAATTGAAAGCTTTAAATTTTAAAGAAGTGTACTGTTCATTAATTTTAGGGTAAATTATTAAAACCCCCTGAAGTTCAGTCAAATACATTAGTTGATCCCTCCTTTTTGAAAGACACATTGTGACATTCTTGAAATTTGTTTTCGTTATACTAACTCATTACTCTGTTAGTTTTATTGTCAATTATGTACTAAAGTGCAATTTCTTAACACAAAATTTCTTTTTGGTCGTTGTGTTTTTACGCTTTATGTCATTTTTACTTATTTATCATTTATATCACTTAAAAAAATTTTCACGATAAAAAACATTATCTTATATTACAAATTTTATATTTAAAAAATAACAATATAAATAAAAAATTTTTATAAAAAATATTTTTCACATTTTAAATTAAAAATTATGATGATAAAGATATTACGATAAATTTATGATAAAAATTCGTTACAAAATTTTTGGTTTTTTTATTTAAATAAATTTTATATTTTATATTTTTGCTAACTTATTTGATCAGATCTTCTATATTATTTTTATTTAGAAGTACTCATCAAAATTTTAAATTTCTAAAATTATTTCGAAAATTTTATATTATGAAAACTTATTTAAAAAAATTTAATTCAAAATTTTAATTATGGGTGAACATAAATGCAAAAATTAACATTTATGAAAGATCCGATCAAATAAATTATCAAACAATATAAAATTTATATATTATTTGATTTATAAAAATAACAAATTATGTAATAAATTTTTATTATAGTATCAATTTTATCATAATATTTTTCCTTAAAGAACTATAAACTTCGTTTAAAATAAAATTTGTATAATCCAAAATATTATAGATAGTAGTATTTTGTAATCTTTGTTTATATTTCAATGTGTTTGTTTATTTCAATGTGTTTGTTTATTTATTTTTATAATTTAAAATTATTTTAAAGATGCATATATAAATTCACATTTTTTAATTTAAAATATGAAAATATTAATTTTATATTAATATTCTTGACTTAAACTTTGAAAGGTTAAAATAATTGAATTTATTTTTAATTGTGAAAAACTAAAAAGTCATATAGGTGATAAAAATTAAAAATGCTATAAATGTCAGAAATATAAAACTTCAAAGATCAAAACAAAATAATTTATGTTAAAAAATTACACTTTAATCCATGAACCAACAACAAAATTGATGAAAGGATGAATAAGTATAACAGAAACAAAACTTAAAGATGTAATAATGTACTTTCCAAAAGAAGGGATCGGCTGATATATTTGAGCAAACCTTAGGGGAGTTTTAGTAATTTACCTTTATTTTCATAGGATAATGACACTATAATAGGACTCCACGATAAGCTGTGAAAATAAATTGTCCCATTATCAATATTAAATGGTTAAATTGTCCAATAATTTGATGGGATAATGACACTATAAGTTGTGAAATTAAATTGTCCGACTATCAATATTAAATGGTTAAATTTTACTTTTTTACACATTTAAATCCTAAAGTTAAAAAGATCATATCCACAAGTCAATGAAAATTTTTACTGAAAATAATACAGAAATAAAAAAATTAGTCGACAAATAAAAACTATAATTAAAATTTTTTTCAACAACTCTTTCGCTTTGATATGATTTGAATATATAATTTACAATTACATTTAAGAGAATATCCAATATTTTATATATATATATATATTGAATTAAGTTGACATGAAAATATTAATGAAATATTAACTTATATTTTTATTTCTCGTACACCTTAATTTTTTTCTTTGTTTTTATTTTAAAATTATAAATTTTGTTTTATTAAAACATTTAAACTAGATATAAATTGCCAAGTTAAAAGGGTTAATTTGAAATTAGAATTTTATTTCACTAACTATTGTATCAGTAAATATATTTACAGATCTACGTCAGTACATGTCCATTTGAAAATAAATAGAAACACAAATCTGCAAAAAAGAGTAAAATGATATATAAACTGTAAAGATCAATTGTAATATCCATGAGTAATTTTTTTAATGCTGAGGACTAGTCCAAAAGTCGGACAAAGAAGAAGAAAGAAAGAACACTGCCCAAAGCATTGCTATAAGGCTTCTGATATCAACGGATCATGTACAAAAAATCGCATTCACTAGATCAGAAACTACACATGCATCAAGTAGAGCATTCAGCAACAAAAATTAAAACAATGTTTAAAAGAGAGGAGTTGTACGTACCTTGAAACTGAAGATTGTAAGTATCTGGAAGCAAAAGTAGAGTGCAAAACCTCATCAGAATCAGTACTGGCAGTTGAAATCACCATCTTCGACTACTTCTTTCTTCTGATCCTTCTCTTACTTTGGCTTGTGAGAATTAAGCAAAGATATTATTTTGTCCGTCCTCCAGTCACCCTCACTAGTGCGCTCTGGCAGATAACGAGTCGTTTCTGAAAAAGGATTGATTGCAAGTTCAGAGTCACTGTAACATGGACACGTGGTGCAATCAAGCTCAGGCGATGCGTCACTTTTTAGCGCGGACTGGCAGGTGTAATATGCGATATCTGCCAAGAAACCAACTTTAATTCTTCAAAGTAAATAAACAAATGCCTTCAAAAAACAAAAAGTAAATAAACAAATAAATAATTTTTAAATATTTTCTGCTGTCCGAAGCGTGGCGATGTCCAGTGTCGACACTTCGTACTAAAATTTAAGCCTAGAAAATCAACCGAAATTACCAAATTTCCTGCATGCGTCTCCCTCTTGCTGTCTCGGCAAAAGTTTATTTTTATTTTTTTAATAGGTAATTACTTTTATAGTTATTTTGAATGTTCGATAATTACATAAATTACAATTAATCTAAATAAAATGAAGGAATAATTATAAATTTGATGTCTCAATTTTTGTGATTTTTTTATTTGGGCGTCTATTTTTTTTTGTAATCAAATGTCTCAACTTTAGAAAAATATACTAATGTAGTGTTTTCAGCAGATTTAATATTGACTGGGTACTGAGTCAACATTAACTTCTGTCGTAGACATTGAGGGTGACTGAATAAGGATAATTTTTTCCTTTAAATAACGTAACACCTGTGACAAATGACATGGTTAATGACTGGTATAAAAGTAGATCATGTTTGATCTGACTGAGCACCCAGTTAATATTAAATCGGTTGGAGACAATACATTAATATGTTTTTTTAAAGTTCAGACATTTGATTGCAAAAAAAAAAAATTCACAGTCAAATAGAAAAACCACAAAAATTGAGACACCAAATTTGTAATTTTTCCTAAAATGAAATTATTCAAACTAAAAACTCTTTCGATTAATTTCAATAAAATAAAATTTCTTAAGGATAAAATATTTTTGATATTTATATATAATTTTTTATTCACCAAATTTATTTGTATAAAAAAAATAGTAAATTTTTTAAGAGGAATTACGAAAAAAAAGAGAATTGTAAAAAAAATAAAATAAAATAAAAGATTCTCTGTAAAAAGAATCATCTTCTATTAGCAGAAATAAAGTAAACAGGGTTGTGAATCATAATATTTTTTCAATTTGTGATTTACATACATATAGGGTAAATTTTATGAACGGTATCAAAATTTTACACTCGAATACAAAATGGTATCATTACTTCAATTTGTATCTTTTTGGTACAAAAACATCGATTTTAGTTGCACTGGGAAGTCCTAAAACACAATCAGACCAAATTTGATGACGTGACAACTCAGCAGCCACATTGTATGACATGTCAGCAATTAAAAAAAAGTGAAAAAAAAGAGTAAGTTAATGATGCTGTTTGTTCAGAATTGAATTATTTCAGAATTCTCTCAACTGGTCCGAAAAGCAAAACATCAAATAAGTTGCAACAGTTTGTCGATTTGGTATACGATGTGGCTACTGACGGGGCATTTCTGGTTGCCACGTCATCAAATTTAGCCTCATTGTGTTTTTAGGATTTCTCGGTGCAACTAAAATCGATGTTTTGGTACCCAAAAGATACAAATTGAAGTAATGGTACCATTTTGTAATTGAGTGCAAAGTTTTGGTACCATCCAGAGAATTTACCCCATATATATATATATATATATATATATATATATATATATAGGCTCTGATACCATAGGCGGCCAAAGATCTCACGGTAACACTGTAGATGCTGGAAATGTAAATGATGATATGAAAATCACAGTGCCGGTCTCACACTCGAGTCACAGGCTAGACACGGAGGTTACCGGACTAAATGCAAAAAGGATTTTCACAGAGTTTCTGATGTGCAGGATCCTAATTTCTTAGGCAAGCACAGAGCATATGTTCTGCTATTTAAAAGATGCAGGAAATAAATAAATCTTTCAAGAAAAGAGAATTAAAACATATAACAAGAAGAGCTTACAGAAAGTTTTACTTTATTAATCCGAGTAAGGAAAAATACAGAAGTTCTTTATCTGGAAAGCAAAGTGATTACAGAGAACTATACTAAAACTTTATAAATGAGAACAAATTTTTTAACTTTATAATAGAGAGGAAAGTTAAGCTTATCAACCTCTAAATGATCTTCAGAGGTTGTATTTATAGTTGAGAAATTCAATTATAGCTATTAGAAACAATAATTTTTTTCCAACAAATTCAAACTTTATTTGAATGAAATTTGGACTTTTAGGCTACAAAAACTCTAGTCCCAGTCGTGATCACATTAATCCCAGTCGGGGTATGCAAAAATATATATGTTATAGTCGTTATATTTGAAGTCTGCATTGATCCCAGTCATGACTGCCTTGATCCTGGTCGGGATCACACTTGTCCCAGTCGGGACATTGGCCCGGGATATGTTCTGGAAGATTTATTCAATTTGGTGCAATTTTGGTCTCGGTCATGACTTGCATGGTCCTGGTCGGGATCATGACTTTTAGCCATTTAAGATGATTGAATTAGTACTTTCTTCATGAAAGTTGTAGGTATTTGTCTTAGCTTTCTATAGCATTTTGAATCACATCAATTGGACATTTGTAGCTCAAGATATTATTGAAATACTAAGAGCTACTCAAATCGAAATGAAAACTGCATATACTGATTTTAACTGAATATTTACAGACCCAAATGAATTCGGATTTTGACAAGTAAGATCAATTCGGAAATCTTGTGATGTCTAATTCAAATGTCAAGAAGACAACTTTCTCATTATAAAAGTCTAAGACTTCCAAAATCCTCCTGGAATCTCGAAGGTCGATTTAGCCCAAAAGCACGCTTAACCTCATTTTGATTTCCATTATAGTCCTAGCTTATACACACTTAAACAAATTTGTTTACATCAAAATCAAGATTGATTATTGATAAGATCAATAATCTCCCCATTTTTGATTTTGACAAACTTATTTTGAGTTTGAGAGAATAATATAAAGTGAAGTGTGTGATAATTTGAATTAATTTTACTCCCCCTAAAATTATGCATATCATAAAAATAATAACTATAAGGAGTAAGAAATTAAAATAAATAAAATTAATGAGAAATATATATTTCTTTATTTCTCCCCTTGTTTGGCATGATAAGAAATATAAATTTTAAAAATTATATTTTTTAAAAAAAACTTGACAAAATATTTAAGAAACATAAACATGGTAGAAGAAAAATTTTACTAGGATAATGCATCACATAATAGTACATATCACATTATCATATAGAGCTTAGTTCTAAAGGAAACAAAGACCAAGAACTAAAACAATGAAAATTATGGAAGTTCATCTTTTAAAAATTATTTCTCCCCCTTTGTAAAAGACTAAATGAAATTATGCAAGTAAGCAAAATAAGGTCTTTTGCATGGAGAAAAATATGATAACATGATAATTGACATATAAGTAGCCACACTTACAATGCATGTAACAAATAGCAAGGAAATAAATAATAATAAAGAATTAAGCAAACTCAAAATTTTCTCCCCCTTTGTCAAAATAAAAAAGAATTAAAGAAACATGAATTGAGAAAAATAAGATTGCATTAATAAAAAAGATAGGAGTATAATGGTTTTAAAATATCAATTGTAGACAAGACATACACATGTAGCCCTTGGCTCATAAACCAAAAGAAAACAGAAAATAAACCAAATATAAACTGACATTAAATGGTCTTAAATAAAAACTAACAGCTTAAAGTTTCAAAAACAAAAAATATACAGAAAATATACAAAACAGAAATTGACAGAAAGCACACAAAAACACAAAAATTTTAAAATTGTTAAGATCAAAATCAAACATTTAAAAGAAATCATATCAATTACCTAAAATAATCAAGGCAATATGATAAGCATGACATGATTTCACATGAAAAGAAGTCCAACCATCAATTCACTAATTTAAACAAATAATTAAGACAAACTAGAACCATCTATCATGCCAAGTTCATGCTTAATGAAGTTCAATCTCTCTTCATTGAGAGGTTTGGTGAAAATATCTGCAAGTTGATTATTTGTATCAA
>CATIWM010254238.1:0-26828 GCA_949671775.1 Mallotus repandus
TTGATTGAAAATAAAAGTTGACCGAGAAGAAAGAAAACAAAACCACAAAAAAAAAATAAATAAATAACACAATAAATTAAACTTCCAATCGAAGATTGATTTTTCCGATTGCAAATAAAAAAATTAATAGATATACAAAATTAAATCAAATTGAAATCAAATAATAAATAAAAAGAAAGGAGTAGAAGAATATGAGAATGGATGTAGTCTTAATTCCTCCTTAGAGTTGATTTGATTCACCGTTTGGAAATAGGATATGCAAATTTGCTCTTCTTAATCTTAGGTTTATTGTGTTTCTTAGAACTCTTTTTTTAGGAATGTAAAGAACAGAGAGAAGATTTTTTTTTCTGCGTCTCCCATTTTTTTATTTATTATTATTTTTAATTTCAATCTAAAAATGGCCTAATAATACATGATAATTAGGATAAAAACATATTATCTTTTATTATTTTTAATTTTAAAAATATTTTCCACTAATCAAAATTCATGAAATATTAAAAAAAATCAAAATCACCGCAGTCAGAACAGTGCAATTCCGACCAAAATTGTGTATTTCTGGTCGAAAATACTTCTAATCGGAAATACATAATTATGATCGGTGATTGTACATTTTTGATTAGAAATGTACAATTTTGATCAGAATTGTACATTTCCGATCGGAATTATGTTTTTTCAATCGGAAATACACAATTCCGGTTGGAAATATTTTGAAAATAAAAGATAAAAAATTTATTTATTATTTTCTTATTTATTTATTTATTTATTTTCTTCTTTTTGAATGGCTAAAAATATTTTGAAAATAAAAGATAAAAAAATTTATTTTTATCCTGATAATCCTTGATTATCAAGTTGTTTTGGGTCAAAAATCTAAAAATAATAAAAGATAATAAAACTTTATCTCCTATGATTAAAATCATACGAGGGAGTTTCCAGAGTTTATAAAAAACTCTTCGTTTTTTTATGAAGAGAGAGGCTTTTGGGGGGGATGCAAAAAAAAAGGAGGGGAGCTCTCTTTTTTCTAAAAAAATAGGGTTTACAGAGAAGAAAAAAAATATCAGAGAGCTTGTCTTTCTTGAACAAAAAAAAAAGCTTCCGGGACGTCCTTTTCCTTTGAAAAAAAATACATAACCTTTCTTGGGGTTTTTATTTTGGGGAACTCTGGTTTTTTTCTTTTCTCTGCTTCTCAAAACAAAAGAAACAGAAAAAAAAGTTCTTTTGAAAAGCAATCAAAGCCTGAGACCCGAGAAAATCAATACAGCAGACTTATTCGAACGGTGAATTAAACAAAGCCTCTGATGAGCTAGTCAATACTGCATCACTCTACATTTCATCCCTTTCTCTTATTTTCTTTTATTTATTTCCATTTGATTTTTTTATTTTCTTCTTCTTTATTCCTTATTTTTATTCTAATAATTTTATTTCTTTATTTTTTTGTTTTGTTTCTTTAATGATGATCATGGGAATGTCTTGAGCCATGGAGATGTGATTGAACTGATTAAACCTATGAAGGTCCATGGAATGCCATAGATAAAATATTGTAGCAATCTTGCACATATTTTTTTTATTTTATTATTCTGTGTTTTTATTATTATATGGTATTTATATTGTGTATTTATTTTTTATTTTGGGCATGTAATTAATTAATTTGTATGTAAGTTGTAATAGCCCCAATAGTGGAAATAGTAAAATCATTTATTTTCAGCTAAAATTAATCAATAAATTAGGTTCACTTGGTAAAAGCCTTTAAAATCAATAGTGGCTTTAGATTAATTTTAGGTTGCATGTAATTAAAATTAGGATTAGAAAAATCACAGGGTGTTTGTTTTTTATTTGTTATTTTTTTATTTTTATTATTTGGGCTTATTTATTATTTTTGTTCGTTCTGAGCCCCAAACCCATGTTTAGGTCTAACTCACTAATAAAATAAGCCTTTAAAATTAAATTGAGGTTTAATTAACTTTAAAATCAATTTAGGGCCATTTAGGTGAATTTAGACTTTAGGCCTACTTTAGCTAATTTAAAATAAATTTATACTTAGCTCAGCCTATTAAATCATTTCTTTTAAAATAAATAGATTTAATATCATTTTATTTAAATTAAAATAAGTAGAATTAGGCCCCCTTTTTAGAATTAAAAATAATAGATTTAAGCTCACAAATACAATTAAAATATAGGTCCACCTTTAGTTCCATTACATTTTATAAATAAAATATGTAGATTTAACTAACTTAAAATCAAATGTCGTTTAGATTTAAGGACATTGCGGCTTGAATGCATTTTTTTAAGTGCTTTTTCATGGATTGGTTGCCTTAGGGTTAGATGGATGTTTAAGTAGGGTTTAATGAAATTGCATGTAATTAGGGAATAAGATAGTAATTCATAAACTAATTTTAAAGAACATGAGACTAAAAGAAGTTGGTATTCCGTTCCCAGAATTTCCTGGTTGTGGTGCTAAGTCTTTTTTAGAGAATCGAGTTACCACCACCTTCAATTTGTCCCATTTATTACCCTGGGTGGCGACTCCTCATCTCCACACCATGTCTTTATGATATGGTAGTGTTTTCCCTTAAGCCCTAAGTTCAAATAGTGTCGTAATTGTTAAAATCTTGGAACGCATTAAACCCTGCCATCTATAGATGTCTAGCTATGTGATAAATTTTATTGTATTCCCTGTGGAACGTCTAGCGAAAAAGTGATTTGTAGATGCACTATAGTTCCTGTGGAACATCTGGCAATGATGCTATAACTATTATTTAGTGTCTAGTTGATTTCACTATATTCCCTATGGCACGTCTAGCGAAGTGACTAGTGAATTTCGCTATATTCCTTGTGGGACGTTTAGCGAAGTGATGTTATAACTACTATGTAGTATATAACAAAGTGAGCTTAAAATTGAGTTATAGTTATCGTGTAGCTTATAACAAATTGAATTTGTGGTTTATGTTATAGCTATTGTATAGCATATAACAAAATGCAAATGCAGAAGCTGAATTTTTCTTGATTTTACTACCATCCTTCCATTACTCACTAACTTTAATCAACCGCAACCTTTTCATTGCTCGACTTTGATGCTATAGTGCATAACTACTCGCTACTTATTTTGAGTGCTTGAATTCTTTGAGCTAACTTATTGGAATTTTTGCCACCTAACTTTAAATTTTTGTGCTGATTAAATCTGAGTTTCTAGCTGATTGACTTTGAATTCTTACTAATTTACTTTGATCAGCTACCTTCATTGCTTAGTGACCTTTATTGACTTGATAGTGTTGGTGCTAATTCTATATACTGGGCATCTTCTTCAAGATTCGAAATTCTCAAAGACTTGTTGAAGTTGAGTTAGTTTTAACAAGATAATTGCACAAAAAAGTATATTAAATTGAGCAAGTTCATCAATTTATCACGAGATAGTGTGCTTCAAACAAATCTCACTACTTTTGATTTTGATGGCTATCATTTATTTATAATTCACAAAAGTCAGAGGCATTGTTAACAATCTTGTGTTGAGAGCGTATTATTTACCAAATGAATAGCTAACTTTCAACCTAAATTCAAGGAGAACTTGATAAACAAAACTTATGGACATTGAGCATAAACATATCAAATTTTAAGTATTAAAATAGTCTTTGAGTTATTTTTGTGCTTTACTTCCTTATCCGAGTATTCCCCCGCCTCTCATATTACTCAGCGTGGATACCATTGGAAAGGTCCTTCGGATACTCATACTCATAAAGAGCATTAGAGTAAATAGAGTAGCTTTTGATGTGATCCACTTTGATTATTCGCCTACCTTTTCTGTATTACTCAGCGTAAATACTGCTAGAAGATTCACATTGATTCTTTTACTCATTTTTTAGCATTGGTGTATATTAGAAGTGCTTGCTCTTATCCTAATTCTCCTTTTAGTATTCCCCTGCCTTTCCTATATTACTCAACATGGATACCATCAAGGGATTTTGTACTCGTACTCATTAAAGCATTGTAGTAGATTAGATGCACATTTATTATTCTAAAGACTGAAATGATACTCTAAAATTCAATCAATTTATACTGTAAATTCACAGATTTTATTTTTTTGTATTCTTCCCTTCATCCAGGTGCAAAGTAAGCATTAGATTGATTAAAGTTTAGAAATTCTCAAAATGAAATCATTAATGGGACATCCAAACTCTGTGAGGCCAATAAAAGAGAGCCCTTAAGATCAAAGTTCATGAGATAAGTTTTTTGCACATGATCTCACGAAATGAATGAATTTACTTTGAATTTTTGAAAATTATCTTTTTTTTAGGATGCATTTTATTATAGAAACTAAAGGGATACAGTCTTGTTACTTCCCTTGAACACTCGTCGGGATGTTTATCACACGGGGTGATATTTTAATGAGCGATTGGTATTTGCCTTCTTGCCCATTCTTACTGTCGTGCTGGTTCTTTCCTCTTCTTCTTTCCCTTTTATTTTCCCTGCACAAAATACCATAAGTTAGTCTAGTTTATTTGTATGTAAAGAAGTTTTATTAGAATGCAACTTCATTATTTTGTGCTCTTCCCTTTTTAATTGTGGTGATGATGTCTCTCATCACAGGGGTCTTAATACTCTGTTATTGACATCATGGCATAAGGTTGAGCCTGTCCTTCTATTATTATCATTGATGCTATGACAAAGAAGATCATTTCTCTTCTTGACATTCCTTGCAAAAAAATTTTTGAGTTAGTGGCCTTATTTTATTGTCAAAGAAGTTTCAGAGTGCATTCATCTCAAGTTTTGAGTGCATTCTTCTCTTTTTTGGACTAGTGACTATATTGCTATTTTGTTCGACCTTCTCATCATTGACCTTGATGTAGCGAAGTTCTACTTTGATTGGTCAGGGGTTGAGAGAGGTGTTTCTCCAAGGATTCAATGTTTAATTTTGCTTGAGCTTTTTGTAACTATCAGAGGTACACTCAAGAGCATCTCTTAGAGCAAATTCTTGCTTATCCATCTGAGGTACGCTTGTTATCACTCTTTCCCATTATTGATTTCACAATTTATGGGAGTAGGTTCTCCTTTTGCTGAAGCTCCAAGTGATATTCCAAATGATGCTCCAGATGGGGCTTTCAAGATGAATGCTGAGTCTAAGGAATCTGAGCCTCTTATCCATCTTCCTTGAGGTTATCCAAGATCAGGCTTCTGCGAATGATATCTCTTTATCAACTAGGCCCATTGAACTTTAAGTTATTCCTCCTATTTTCACTTGTCCAAACTCTGACTACTTTCCTGCACTTTTATAGCACTAATTGTGAATGTTAGTAGCAAAGTATTTGCATAACCTTAACTTGTTCTAAAGATCTTTTGCCATGGGAAATAAGTATCTCACAACAAATGTGTGCAAGTGTATGCATGCTATGTATAATATGCATGATCCTAATAGGTCCTTTATTTAGAACCGAGCAATAGCTTGTAGATTTGAACATTAGATGCTTCTGATGTTAGAGCTTCTAATACAATTTATCGGATAGATGACCAAGATGGCGGATGGAGTCCATGGCCTTACACTAGAGCTTTTTTATTGACTGATGGATCTGTATGCTTGTAATTTACTCTTTTCTGCCCCTAGAACCCTTTTGCTGACTCTTATACTTTAGAATTCCATCTTCAATCTTTAAATGCATATTCACTATGTTTGCCCTAAATTGCCCCCTAGTTTCTGATAGTTTTCTTTCACAGAGATGGTGATGCTAGGGTCATTGGTATTCTTTGGGAATAGAGCCACCTAAATTCTCTAGGTACAAGAGGACACTAGACTTTACAAAATGAATCAAAAAGGATGACAAAAAGAGAAAACAAAACGAAAACGGTGATCTCATAGCTCTGATTTCTCTATCTTACATTATGTTTTGTTTGTTCCATTCAGATACTTATACAGTACAATAAAGACGAATATGCAATATTTGAACAAAAGTTTCTAATTCAACTTTACTCATTCATTAGGGAAAAAATGAGAACATTCATTACATCAAATGATACAAGTCCTAGTATCAGATATTTTTTTTGGATTTTCTAACTGAATATTTTTTCTCACTTTTATTTCGTTTATTTTTGCCTAATCAGCCCTTTATTCATTCATTCTTTTTTCTTGTTTTTACATTCTCTCAAATTTTCTTCTCTTCTCAGAAGTTGTGCCATATGATATAGGAATGTTCTTTGAATTTTCATTCGTGCCCATGCTGAATGAATATAATTGGATTGAATTTATGTCAAACGTGCAAATCAATATCATAATGCATAATGTCATCAGGATGTACATCACACAAGTAAGCCAAAATCAGAATTCATATCATTGACCATTAAAAAAAATATTCACAAGAAATTTAGAAATTTATTTGAAGAAAAATAGTAACATGATTATTTTCTATTCTAAGGATGCTAGGTCTCATGGTACTTCTTCAGGTAATAGATAAAGTAGCTTTTGATGGCCATGGTTCAGTCTTTCTTCCTATCTTTCCCTACCTTGATCATGCATGTTTCTCTCTTTCCTAGTTTCTTAATATCAAACTTGCCTAATAAATCTTCAAATCCTTATCAAGGTTGTTTAGGAGTCAAAGGTTCTATAGCCTTTTTATTTGGTAAATCCTCATCATCAAACTCTTCACCCCATCCTTCGGGTATGACTGACTTAATGGGTATGTCAAAAGAAGGTGGTTTAGAGTAGAACACTTTATAGTCAAATTTACCTGAAGGTCAGCCAAACAAATCTTCAACTCCCCTTTATGGTTGTTCAGGAGTCAAAGGATCTATAGCTTTTTCATTTGGTGAATTTTCATCCTCAAACTCTTCACCACATCCTCAAGGTATGACTAACTCAATGAGTATGTCAAAAGAGGGCGTTTTTGATAATATTTTTGATTTTTTGTCTATTTTTTAAAAAAATTCCTATTAAATACTATAAGATGAATCACAATAATAATTATTAATTAAATAAAAAGTTGCTATAATAAATTTCATTAGAAGAATAAAAATTACGAGGATATGAAAAATTATAAAATAAAAAGTTAACAAATAAATAAGATTTTTTATTTAACATTTTGTATTTTAAGAAGTGGAAAATTGAAAAACAAAAGAAAATGAAAATAAAATTAGGAAATAAAAACAATTTCCAAAACTAAACAGCAACTCCCTAACAAGTCCAATTTATGTTCTGTAAAATTTTCTAAAAATCATTTAATTTAACAAGATAAAATAATGCATGCAAGAAAGTTTAATTGTACTAAATTTATTATAATTAATTAAATATAAACTTAAGTTAATAGAAGAACAATTAAAAGTTTGAATAAGCCAATTAAATTATATGCAAGGTGGCATATGAATGTCTCAAATATGGGTTTCAAGATTTGCATTTCAAACTTCATCATCTTAGCTTTTTTGGTTAAAAAATGTGCGAATGAAATTATAGAAAAAAAACAGATAATATATTATTTTAAGTGATTAGGCCATAACATAAGGAATACATTTGCAAAAAGAAACACTATTAATCTAGGTTTGAGGGGAAATTTTCAAGAAAAATTTGTTTTTAGTAAAAGGTGATTGAAGGGCCCAACCTCAGTCGAAACGGTGACCTCTTGATCTGCAGTCAAATGCTCTACCACTGAGCTATGGACCCAAGACATCCTGTAAATATTTTCGAAATAAAACTAAGAAATTGAGTAAATCATTCAACAATTAGGGAATTGTACTTTCTGAACTATTTTTGCTGGCCAAACAGAGATAAGATATATGTTTCTGAGGAATTCTAGTGATACGTAAATGGCATTTTCCATGACAAACTCTGTATTCTATGGATGGAAGAGAAGCCCACAAAACCTATTTGGTTGGAATATAGGCAAGAGAAGTTCTAATGATAAGCCACAGCCTAAGTACCATGAGATCGATCTTCCGTTCCCACTTTCTCTTGTCGATAAAACTTTCTTAAATGGTACATATTTAATCCTCTATCTTTCTCTCTGTGAAATTTGCCAGCATGTCCCAAGTTTATGCACTCTTTAACATGGAAAATTCCATGCTTCTACCGAATAATTTTGCCTGTTACATAATTGATGCCCGTTGGTGTTAGTTTAAATTTATTGTTATTAGTTTAAGCTTAAATTTATGTTATAAACAGGCATGTACCTGTAAATCCTTTAATTGGAGAACTCGTTTTCTTTTATTTAATTCTATGTTGTGTTTGGATCTTGGAATTTTGGTGTGGCCCTTCAATTCAATTTGCAGCGAAAAGATTTTGATCAGTGAACCATGAATGGGCAGGTAGAGAACTCAAATGCTGCTACAAAGCTAGCATAGATGGATTTAGTGCATTGAATTTCCACAATTGTAGTGATTTCAAGGGACCGTGTGTGGTTATTGGCTACACAAACAAGTCCTTCAAGTTTGGTGCATTTAACCCTGAAGGATATAGAAGCACAGATGATTATTATGATACTTTTGATGCATTTCTCTTCTACTGGGCAGACAGTGATACGATCGATCCCGTTGTTCTACCCAAAGTTGGGGGAAGTGGTGCAGCCCTTTTTGATTATGCAAGAGGTGGCCCTCAGTTTGGGGCAGATGGGCTACTCATTGGACCTCCTCTAGCACCAGTCATGGGCGTGTTTACCGGGCCTGATGCGCATTACGGAGTTGGTGACTTGAGGCAAGCAAAGTCTAGATTGGGATTATCTTACGCTAAAAGAGCTGATGGGAAGAACTCTATATTTGGTGATGAGTTTAATGCCACTCTTGACGAAGTCCAAGTTTTCTGCAGTCCTCAGATTGCGAGCTTATACTAATTAAGGTTAATGCGTGCTTCTCACTTCTGTTGTATATCAATTTTGAATAATAAAATGACCCTTTCTATCAATATCTAATCACAATTTTACTAATGGTGCATGTTTTAACTTAAAGACACGGTTCACTTACTTTATGCTTCATTTCACCAGGTGGGTCTTGTCTTTAAGAGGAAATTTCCTAAAAGATAATTCATCTAAACCGTCTTCTATTTGATTAAGAAAAGTTGGAAGATGTTGTAGACTAGTAGGTATTTTTAGTAAAGGAGTACAGGGGTGGCAGCAGAATCCGTTTTAACATTAAGAGTGCATAGGTTAGGGTGGCACAAAAGTTACAAGATATAATATGGTTTTTAGGAAAGCATTCTCAAAGTCACAATAGTCTTTGCCTGTTTGTCAAAGATTCTTACCAAAGTAGACAAGGAGCTGGAGAACATTTGCATACTTCACTTGAGGGAAATACATTCATCAGATGCTCATTTTAGTGCCACTTTAATTTTATGAAATACCCCTTTTTTAAGTAGCTGCTTTGCACTGGCCTTAGATTTGAGTAACCTTTAGTGAGAATTCCTTGTTATTCTTTTCCCGCATAAGAGGTTGATTCTTACTGAAAAGTATTGCAACAAGAAAGTTCGACGTTGTTGGAAATCCTCAAGGAAGAGGAAACCGGTGCTCAAGGCCAAACTGAAAGTGTAAAAATTAAGAACAGAACATAATGGTTTTTGGTCTTCCTTGAAGCTGATGAAAGTGTTGCAAGTTGTTTTCAGGTCAATGGCATTATTCTGTAAGAGTGTAGTACATAGTAGCTATAAATTGACATGTCATATGGCATTGGCTCTCTATTTTATTATCATTCACACACAATTTCAGTGCCAGCTAATAAAATGATTTTGATGCTTCAATCATTTTACAACTGTTCAATCTTTCACAGATTGCTTGATTTTGCTTTATTGGATTTGTAGTAAAATCCATACTGATTGATCCCACCTAGTGAACACAAGACCGACCAAAAGTTGAAAGGGTATGTCTAAAGGTAACCTTTTATAATGGAGGGGCTTAATTATGTTACATCTCACCTTTATATCTGTAGAGAATATCGCGAGGCTCCAAGAGCAAATTTGACAAGTACAGTGACTAAAGATGACGTTAGAGTCAGTCTATGAAAATTGAAGTATAAGCACGTCAATCTCTACATCATTCCCCACACTCGAAATCACTTTGTTTTATATTATTGCAGCGGGCAAATGTGCACTTACACTCTAATATTTATACCCAAGAGCACATGTACTTTTTACATTTTTTTATCATTTAAGTACAAAATTATGCTTCTATTGTGATTTTGGCCCCTCTAATAACAACAAAATTAACTGTTGTTATATCAAGTGATGTGGAAATTATTCAGAAAAAATGTCTCACGATGAAAATAAAAATCTTTGTGCTTTAATATTATATATATATATGCACACATGTCTTTTATAATTTGGGACCTATTTTCTTTAGGTGGCTGCCACAGTCAAATTCACACAAATGGCTGTTAGTTTTTAAGCTATTTACCGGGAACAAAAATATGGAAAAAACTTAATATTTAAATGGTTAAAAAAATCTATTTACTTCTAGATATAAATATTGCGGTAAAAATGCACGTTAGCCCTATTGTAGCCAAATAAAGTTTGAGCCAGTTGTTGGTTCAACTAAACCTTAATTGCAGTTAAATTCTTTTGCTTACTTTTCCTTAAGTCCTAACTCAACTCAAGCGTCCGGAAAGAAAGAAGAAAATAACTGGGAAACTATATATTAAGTAAAATTCCTGCATTTGTAGCATCAACAAATAACAATAACAGGTACTTAATGCAACAGGTTTATTTGATAAAGCCGCGGAGAATGGCAATTCATTCATAACTGAACCACCTCCTGATAAAATCTATAAAAGTGATCACCAGAGGTTTGAACCTAATCGCATAACGTAAGACAACAATTCTAGTAAATAAACCAGCTATAATACCCAACACATAAAGAGTCTCTAACAGCGACACTAGCTCAACTTTATTCAGAAGGGAGTAGTTAAAATTACTCTTTATTTTCCCTTCCAAGAACAAACTGTAAAAGGCGTTGTCTTGGAGACCCTTTTCTTAATCACACCACCAGAGATATACTTCAGATCACAATCACCGTGTTGTCTTGTTCAGACCAAAGACCACCGAATCTCCACTAATTTGCCACCAGACTGGAGCATGATCCCAAGGTTCACACCTTGCATTGGAAAAAAGAGCTACCATGATCCTTGCTTTTTGTTTTTCAGGAGTGTTTTGCATATCTTAGTAAACTTGTCTGATCATAACCTTCAGGATATGGCATATCCTCGTTTCCACTAAAACCCATGCCCGCTAAGCAAGGTGACATGTAGCCAATGCGACTGAGATCATCAATGAGTTCCATTTCTCCAGCAAAATTTGAGAACGATGAGCTTAATGAGAACTCTTTATGTTGATGCGGTTGCCATGTTGTCATTGAGCTTGGATTCTCATACTGTTGAAAGTATTCAGATACTTGTGGGTAATCCTGCAGCAAACAAAAAGAAAAATGTTCATGATCTTCAAATCTATCGACTAGTCCATCATTAGCCCTTTATACCTAATGTTATACCTTTGAAGAATCAAGAATAAGGTCAGGAGAGACCCAAATGGTAGAAGGATTGCCCTCTGTCGAACAAGGTTCAAACGCTGACATTGGTGTGACCTGATAAGGAGAAGCAATAGGGCTTGAATGATGACTCTCGTTATGCAGATAGCTTGCTTGAGAAGATGTGTCACCAGAGATGCCCAAGTGTTCGTTTGAGATTACTGTTGAGGTAAAATCTCCATTCCTTGAGCTGCCACTCGTGACCTTCACTTTAGGCTTTCCATTTGGATCGCTTGTCTTATGCCCATGCTCATTCTTTTTAACCACACGGCACAAAGCGAATGCCCCCTATTGAAACAAATCGCATATAATTACTTCCAGTCTATGTTTTGTACTGCGTATAGAAAATGCTTAATTACCTGAAAATTTGATGACCCTTGAGAAGCATCATCGCAGAGTCTATACTCGTGCATTACCCAGTCTGTTCTATCCCCTAATGGAGCCCTTCCACGGTAGAAAACTAGAGTCTTTCTGTACCCAGATAAAGCAGATTGACATACAACTTTCCTGTCTTTGCCAGTAGCTTTCCAGTAGCCAGCTTTAGTTGCTCTATTTGTTCTTGAACCATTTGGGTACTTTCGATCCCTTGGACAGAAGAAAAACCATTCCATATCTCGTTTCGGGAGAAATGATTTCTCTGCAAGTTCATATCTTACAAATCAGAATTTTTCAAGTTATATAAATAATGTGAATTGATAAGGCTATAAAAAACACCAACGTGACAACAATCTGCAGAAAACACCAACATAACAACAATCTGCAGAAAACATGGAGACTGCAGAAGAAAAGGAAAAAAAAAAAGCAAAAACAAAAAAATAAAACAAAATCTATGAATCTAAGAATCACACAACTGAAAACCTGACACAGCAGGCTTACAACCAGCTACTGAAAGACAACATTAATAGACTCTAGAGAATCTAAGAATCACCCAACTTAAAATATATCTGAAAAAAAACATATACAGTGAACTTGTTACAGTTCCTTCTGATAAAACTAATCTCTAACAAGTAGATTCCAAACAAAAGAAGTAAAAGAAGAAAAAGTGAAGGAAAGAAAGTGCTTTCCAGCACTGCACTTAAAATAAATCTTTGCTCATACTATAATTTTGGATAAATAAAGTTAGCACTAAAACATCCTATCTAAATTACAGAATTGTCATAAAATATCAAGAATTGATTCACTTTTTTTTAACTTTCAATGAATAGAGCAGATTGTACCTGGCAACTCCCAGGGATCAAATTTGTACAAATCGATTACAGGAATCACTTCGAGCTCGATTTCAAGCCCGTGAACTTTTCTATGAAGGTAATATCCAACTAATTCCTCATCAGTTGGATGGAATCGAAAACCTGGTGGAAGTGATGCCCCTCCCATGATCCGAATCTAACTAGTTCTAATTCTTTAAAAAATACAAATTGCTAAAGAAACAGAACAAAACAGGGAAAACAGGGTAAACAGAAAATGATGAGTTGTTGTTGCTAAGTACCCGTGCTGTACCTATTAAAGATTTGAAAAATCCAAAAATAGAAGCTTTTATCAACACTTGATTTTTTGTAAAGTATCAGGTACAACTTCCACAGAGTGCACCCATTGTACAACATAACCATTTTCCTTTAAGCAAGAACTTCTTATGATCAAAATAGTAGCCCCCCACCAATCCCCTCAAAGTGTAGCCGCAACTCCTAAGAATAAAGTCAACAAAAAAAAAATGGAGGCAATACCCAGAAGCAAAAATTTTCTGAATTCTAGAATTATGTAGTTAATTTTAAACAGAAAAAGAAAAAAAATTATATGAAAACTAGTTAGAACTTTCAAAACTTAAACCTGTTGAAATACCCGGAAGCTAAAACCACTCAAAATCTCTTTTGGAGAAAAAATGAAAATTTTGAATGGATGGGACCTAGGACTGGACGCTTTGTGTGCTTGATAAACAGAGGAATTTAGAAAAGAACAAGGAATATGTCAATGAAGAAAGAAGTGGAAGAAGTCGAGTAGAGTAAAAATAGTGGTGCATGAAGTGTCTCTTATATAGGATTTGAAGAGTGCCTCTTAAATTTGGCAACACCGAAAGTACTCGGGATTGCTTGTCCCAGCATCCCAAAATTCCACTACAATGGCCCACCTTCGGAGGTTCAGTTCACACCTAGCAGTTTCCTTCCCGCCAAATTTATTTATGACCGTTGCCCATCCCACTGTTTTTTTAAATAAATATTTTAACTTTTACTATTTTATATTTGAATTAATTTTGTTATAATTAAGTTTCTAAACTGATAAATGGAGCATTTGTGATTTTCTGAAGGCGTAAATGGCTTTAACTTTTAGTCATTGGATTAAAATATAAATTATAAACCATTGGATGGAAATTAAAAAAAAAAGATTTGCAACTTTGAGATAAGTTTTCACAGTTAACGAGATATATTTTTTAATCAAATTTTTTTTTTTATTTTAGTTTATCACTTATATTTATAAAATTGCTTTTTTCAAAAAAAATTTTAAAAATTAACAATAATATGTATAATATAGGGTAGACTAAAATATAATATATGATTGACCATAAAATAACAAATAAAAAAGATAGGGAAAAGTACGAAAAAATATCCTATGATTTCGTACTTTTAATCTTGAGGGGCATTTAGGTGATCTACGGTACCTCACCGTTAGCACTTTAGTGAGAAATTCTATAACACCAATAAGTAATCTTACGTGGTACATGACGTGGCACCTATGGCAAATGACGTGTGCATGGGGATGATGTGGCACACACGTGGCAAATGATGTGGTGTCACATCATTTGACACTTATGATTACTTAATGACATCACTAATTTTCCATTAAAGTGCAAACGATGGTGTACCTTAGGTCACCTAAGTGCAAAAAAGAAAAACCATAAGGTATTTTTCTGTACATATATTAATCAAACATAATTAGTCAAAATTCAATTGATTTTGTATACTAATGATCTAAACCAAAATAATAATTTATTGTATTTTCGAATAATCTTACTTTTTAAAATAATAAAATATAACAAAAATAAATTTAATTCATGTCATCAGTTATCATTAATATTAATCATAACAATATTTTTCATATTAACATTGAGTATAGTTGCATCCAACTTTATTGATTAAGAGAAATAGTAGTGACTGCCAATGAGATATAAATCAAATAGTTTAGGCTGAACTCTTAAGATCTTTCGAAAAGTTTTAGTTAATTAGTTCAACTATTGAAGTTTTAAGGACCTTAGTCTAAACCTCATTCGCAAGGTAAATGAAGAAGTGGACATTTCAGTTCGAACTAATTAATTGAAGCTCTTCAAAAAGTCCCAAGACCTCAACCTAATCATTTGATTTAAACCTCATGCAGTCACTACTGCTTTCTTTGATAAATAGAGTTCTACTTTCTTTGATCAATAGAGTTAGATATACTATACTCATTAGTATACAAAATCAATTGAATTTTGATTAATTATGTTCGATTAATTTATGTACAAAAAAGTACTTTGCGGTTTTTTTTTGGTACTTAGGTGAAATATGGTACACTATCATTAGCACTTCAATGACAAATTAGTGATGTCATTAAGTAATCCTACGGGGTAGGATGATGTGGTGCCACATCATCTACCACACGTGTGTGCCATGTCATCCCCTTGCACATGTGATATGCCATGTGTGCCACTTCATCTACCACATAAGATTGCTTAACGGTGTTACAAAATTTGTCACTAAAGTGTTAACAGCGAGGTACCACAGGTCACCTAAGAAAAAAAAAACACAGGCCCTTGGGACTAAAAGCACAAAACCATGAGGTAACTTTTCCATACATTCCCCAAAAATATATAGGAAAAGCCTTTACTTGATCAAGAAAAGTGGTAAGGCTTAAAGATAAACTAGTAGAAATCTCCCCTAGGATCCCACTTAGCTCTTGCATGCTATCCTTGTCTTGATGTTGTCCGTTTGACCTAATATTAACAAATGATATGACATCTCTATTGTCTGCCACCGTTTGCTATCATTATGTCTGTCTTCATAGAATGTCCACACTCTGACTTATGTGATCGTCATTTACCTTGTGTAAGCCCGATGCACAAGGAATGACAAGAATCATGCACTTTAGTTTTGATAGTCTATAAGGATCGACAAACAGTGACATCTTTTGATGATGGAACTTATAGAAGTCGTCCATTTATCCTTATCAGATCAAGTGGATAAATCAAGAGTTTAATTAGATTGTGGACACTCATGCTGAAAGAATCAAATTGTAAACTATCGAACGAAGCCTTCATGTCTCTTAGTAAACACACTGAATGTCGATGAAAGGAACATGAACTTAGATCCCTTCTATTGACTATTGTCCATACACTCACAGACGCGCATGAGCTATAGACACCATATGTGACCCGACAATTGGGCCTCTCGTTAACATTGTGTAGTTACCTCGAGTACATTTAGGCATTGCTCCCTAGTTTACCTCTTGAGTTTGATCATCATGAATGGAAAATAGCCTAGTCTGAGAGTGGAACCATAGTCCCCGAACGGCTATAATTCGAAAACCCACCTAGGATAAAATTCTCGACCACATGGGGTAATAAGGTTAAAAGGATAGATTGCTTGTGTTTGGTTTGTTTATTTTGCAGGTTTAATGCTAACCCTGTTTGTTCATTTTGTTTTCTTTTCTTTCTCATGCATACATATATACACATAGGACATTTCATCATATGCTAACTCACGATTTTCTTGCAGCCATTTTGTATCACTATATTAGGAAGGTTATAACTGTCACACCATGCATTCACGCTAACCTTTCTCTTTTCTAGAATCCATCATATTACACATGCATACATCATCCTCTTATCATCCTAACATATATACTTGTGTAGAAACATAGCTCCTTAAAAGTCCCATAGGCTTAAAGCTGCTAAACGCGCTAGTACTAGTCCTACCATTCCCATGACTGATCCAGCTTAAAAGATAATGGCTCATAATATACAAGAACAGTTAAGAGATGCTCTCAAGAAATTGATGAGTGATGGGACTTTTTCTAACTTTCTAAAGAAAGAGATGAAAGCTATAATTGAACAGATGATCCATAAGAAAGCAGATTAGAGAGAAGCTTTCGGGTCAGTTAATGCAAAGATTAATAAAGGCAAAAGTAAAATGCCCACCCTAGGGTTGTTCATTGAGGATGATGAGTATTATCAGGCTATAAGAGGAACACTACCTTAGGTACCTGCCAAACCAGTCAATTTAACCAAGTTTGAGCCATTGGAGGAGGTTCAGATACTAGCTAATAGGATGGCTTAACTTGAGTTCTCACTCAAAGAGAAGAGTACCTTAAGAAGTTGTAACTGCACTGACCTTTCATTATTTAAGGATGAACCTCTGCTTGAAGATTTCAAACTCCTAAACTTCATTAAGTTGAATGGTACTAGGGGATCCCTGAGTCCACTTAAGACAGTATGCTACTTTCATGGTTTTTACAAAGTTAACCGAATCTCAAATCGTGAAATTTTTGCTTATATAATTGTAAGAAGGGCCAAGAGCATGGTTTTTTGACTTGGAAGATGAGATCAAGAATGACTGGATGCTTCTTACTTAGAAATTCATCAAGCAGTATGAGTATAACACCCAATTAGATTTCACGAGACATGACTTAGAGACCGCTAGAAAGAAAAGTGGTGAGAGTTTCTCTGACTACATTGCTCGATGGAGAGGAAAAGCTGCCCTGATGAATGATAGGCCTCCGGAGGATGAGAAAATAGAGATGGTAATTAAAGGAGGCCTGCCTCATTTTTTTAAACATATGTTGTTCATCCACTACCCTACCTTCAAAGCGCTTCACCAAGTCGGCATTAGAATTGAGGATGAAGAGATCTCCTAACCTAAAAATCCCTACCGAAAACCAATACAGCCCACTTAAAACACCTGTTCTACTAAAGCAAACCTAACTGTCAATGCCTTGAGAAACTGTAAATACTCAAACTTTAGCCTACCCTTGTCCAAAGTATTCCAAGGGCTTTAGTAAAAGGCCTTCTCAAATCCCTTAAACTAAGACCTCTACCAAACCCATTGTCTGCTTGTATTAACCCTAACCTTTACTGCCACTTCTACCAAATGCCGAGCCACAATACTGATGACTGCTACATCCTAAAAGACTAAATCCAAGACCTTATAGATTCTAGCAAGATTGAAGACCCTGAAAAATAACCTAATGTCAAAACCAACCTTTTACCTAACTACCGAAACATGCCACCACTAGCATCCTATGCCATCTTCTCAGGATTGCCTGAGTCCTTTGTTGAGAACTTAATTCAAGACATTCCAGAGAGTGAGGAAGAGAAACTCGAAAGGGAAGAAATGGAACTATTAGCAATATTAGAGGCAAATTTTATGGGTATGATCTTCAACTCGAATGAAGATGAGATAGATCCTTCCACTTACTAGTATATATCCATGCTTTCTACTTGCAAACCTCATATAATGATGCAAAGGCAACTAAGTCAAATAGTAGCAAGAAGAGTTAGGGAAGTTATTAAAGATGAAGGACCAGTTGATTTTAAGGAGGAAGGAGAATCAAAGGAAAAGAAAGAAGTTTGGGATTTGTAGGGATAACCATATGAAAAGTTTGACTTCAAAGTAAAATACATCGCTCCTCCTTCAGCTGTTATAAAAAAAGGAGGATATTGTACCCTTCGGATGGGGAGAGAATTTTTATAAAGAAGATGGGATCATCACTGTCCAGTTGTTAGCCACACCAAGCGTAATGGGGATCAACATATTGAACGACTCCGATGAAGAACCATCAGTTAATCATGTCACTAGAAGTAGGAGAGTGTATCAGCCTACTAAGAAAGATACAGGAAAAGGGAAAGAAGTTACCAAGGAATTTGCTACAAAAGAAAGTGAACCTACCGCTCAAATAGAAGAAGATTCGGTCTTGAACTAGCTCAGAAAAGCTCAAGCTCAAGTCTGTAATTAGGATCTATTGATGACATCAAAGAAATACTGGAATGCTCTAACACGATCTTTGGATGATATGAAATTCTCTTCTGATACTACTCCTAAGGATATGATGGCTTCACTACTTCCAAAACCCAACGGTATTTTTTCCTTCTTTGATAGTTGTCTCCTATTGGAAGGGAAAGCTCATAATAGACCTCTATTCATCCAAGTGGTAATGATAGCTAAGAAGACATCATGCATTATCGTCGATTATGAGTCAGCCATCAATGTCTACCCACTCAAGCTACTCCGCAAGTTTAGGATACCGATTGAAGAACTTGAAGCATCCAACTTGATAATCAGGGCTTCTGGTGACTGTGATTATGGGGGAGATTGAGTCTATTATAAAATTTACAGTACTGGCTATCTCGCCTACATTTACTTTACTATTAGGAAGACCCTAGTTCCATCCATTGGGAAGAGTGCCATCCACTTTGCACCAAAAAATTAAATTCCCACTTGATAGAAAGGTAGCCACTGTCGAAGCTGAGACTAACATTTTAGTTGCATGCATGAACGTAACCCCTTTGGCCTTTCAAGTATTAGTGATCAATGAAGACTGGGTCAGTCCGAAGGTGATAGCCATGATTGAAAAGATGAGCTATAAATCGAGAACTAGGCTCAGAAAGAAGAAGAATGGGATTTTAAAACTGCCAAACTTCAAGGGATAAATTAGTAAGCAAGGACTGAGGTATGATCCAACTGTAGACAAGGGAAAAAATAGTACTTTCATTTTTGAAGGCCTCTCCAGGTACCGAGGTCAGCCTAAGGAATAGAAATACAACAGGATCAAGAAACCGGGTTTCAAAATATTTACTAATGTGATCAATAATATGCGAAAGGATAGAATCAAATTAAAGAAGAAAGAATCATCTTTGTTGCTAAGATTGAATAGGTTCTGCAGAGTATGAGGTTGGAAATTGAAGCTCCCAACTATGCTGACATTGCAGTTCTCATCGAGTCCAGTATAAAGGATATCCTATTTGATGATATACCTACTTTTAATGACATTTGTATTGCTAATCTCTTTAAGTCTTTTGATGTACCAAATTTTAAGTATGATACAATGAAATCTAATTTTGCTTATTTGTGTGATGTGTTTCATGATAATGATGAGCATTTCATTGAACCTTACATGAGCACAATTCACCTTCATTCCATTAACACTAGACCATTTAATATGGGCACAGATGAAAATCCCCGTATATTGCATATTTCAAAAATGTTACCCCTGAGGAAAGGAGAGAATTAGAAAAATATATTAAAAAAATACTCAGAAGTATTTGCTTAGACATACGATGACATGTTTGGCATCGACAGGGACATCGCTCAGCATTACATTCCGACTAAAGAGGGACACAAGCCTGTATAATAGAAATTGTAAAGGTTGAGACCAAAATGGGCACAATTGGTAAAAGAGGATATAGAAAAGCAGATCAAGGCTAAGTTCCTAGAAGTGGTGGATTATCTAGAATGGTTGGCTAATGTGGTTTCAGTACATAAAAAGGATGGAAAGTAAGAATTTTTGTAGACTATAGGGATCTTAACAAAGCATGCCCGAAAGATGATTTTCCTTTACCCTACATAGATGTTCTGATTGATAATGTTATCGCATATGCTATGTACTCCTTCATGGATGGATTTTTAGGATACAGCCAGATTCTCATGGCAATCATTGACAAAGCTAAGATTGCCTTCATTACTGAATGGGGAATGTATTGTTATAGAGTAATACCTTTCAGTTTGAAGAACATAGGTGCAACTTATCAGAGGATGGCTATAGCAATGTTCAATGACATGATACACAAGGATGTAGAAGTTTAAGTTGATGACATGATGGTAAAATTGAAGATTTAGGAAGAACACTCAGCCGCATTAGAAAAATTCCTATAGAGGGTAGATAAGTATAATCTGAGGCTGAACCCCAAGAAGTGTGTATTTGGTGTAACTTCAGGGAAGATGTTAGGACACATAGTTAGTCAAAGAGGAATTAAAGTTGATCCAGATAAGGTAAAAGTAATTCATGAAATGCTGACACCGAGAACTAAAAAGAAAATATAAGGATTCTTAAGAAAATTTTAGTTCATTAGCAGATTCATAGCCAGATTGAATGAAGTGTGTGAACCGATATTCAAGTTACTAAAAAAGATCAGCTTGTGGTTTGAAATGAATAATGTCAAATTACTTTTGACATAATCAAGGACTATCTTATGAATCTACCAATTCTGAAACCCCAAAAAATGGGAAAGCCCCTAATTTTGTATCTGGCAATTGAGGGGAACACAATAGGAGCTATGCTAGCTCAGGAAGGAGAAGTACAAGTTGAACACATAGTTTACTACTTAAGTAAGAAGATGTTACCTTATGAGAAGAAGTACAGTCAGGTTGAGCAAATCTATTTAGCAATGGTTTAGGCCATGAGAAAGTTGAGGCTCTACTTTTAGTCTTACAAGATCCAGGAAGTCTCAAAGTTAGATCTGATGAGACACCTATTCGAAGCATCTTCAATGATTAGGAAACTAGCCAAATGGCTAGTATTACTAACAGAATTTGATGTTAAGGACTAAGAAGATAATGAAAGGAAGAGCAGTAGCTGAGTTTCTAGCACTAAACCTACTTCGGATGATTATGAGATAGAGCATGAATTCCCAAATGACCTTACTGCAGTAATTGAAGTCCAAGGATGGTGCATGTACTCTGGTGGAGCAGTAAACTATTTTGGAGCACTAATAGGAGTAATCCTTCTGACCCTAGAAAATGAAGTATATCCTATAGCAAAGAAGCTAGCATTTTAGGATATGAATAATGAAGCAGAATACGAAGCATGCGTGATGGGAATGAAAGCACTAGTGGCTTTGAAAGTCAAAGAAGTGGAAATATTGGGTGACTTAATGTTGGTAATCAATCAGGCTGCTAATGAATGGGATATGAAAGAGTCACATTTGAGGACATAACTAGAGCATTTGCAGTAGTTAGGACAGTCATTTCAGAAATGATAATTTATTCACTTACCAAGAAACCATAATCAGATGACGGATGCCTTAACATCAGTTTAGGATGGACCAACAATCATGCGTATGAAGCCTTTGGCGTTATTAAAGTTAAATCAGTTGTGTTACAAGAACGTAAGGGTAATGGAAGCAAGAGTGGATCAAAAGCCTTGGTTTTATGACATTCAGTAGTATTTGGACAAGCATGAATACCCAACAGATGAAAATGAGAAAGACAAGATAGTCATTAGGAAGCTATCAACGAAATTCACTTTCCATCAAGGCGTCCTATATAGGAGAAGTTCGGATGGGATGTAATTGCACTATTTGGACAAGAACGAGGCAAGGAAGTTAATGATAGAGGTTCATGAAGGAGTTTGTGGTCCGCATATGAATGGTATAATGTTAGCTAAAAAGATAATGAGACAAAGGTTCTTCTAGATGACAATGGTTGAGGATTATGTTAAATTCACTAAGAGATATCACAAGTGTTAGATTCACAGGGATATCAGCCATTTGCCCCACTCAAAATTACACACCATGTCCTCTCCTTGGTCATTTTCAGTTTGGGGACTCAACATCAAAGGAGAAATTCATCCTACAGCCTTTAATGGACATAAATACATCTTGGTCGTAATTGATTACTTCATAAAGTAGGTAGAAGCATAATCTTACAATAAACTGGGGGTAAAGCAGGTAGCCAAGTTCTTGGAGAAGAATCTATTCTACAGGTATGGAATTCCTCACCACTTGATCTCAGATAATGGGGTATAGTTTGAAGGAGAAGTATGTGCAATGCTCGAGAGGTCTAAAATAAAGAAATACAAGTCATCGCCTTTTAGACAACAAGCTAATGGTGCAGTGGAAGCAGTAAATAAAAACATTCAAAATATGCTCTCAAAGATGATTAAAACCCATTGTGATTGGGCTAAGAAGTTACCATTCACTCTCTGGGGATACCATACTATAGTAAGAACATCTATGGAGGCAACTCCTTTCTCATTAGTATACGGAATAGAAGTTGTACTTCCAATCGAAGTGGAAATGAAATCCCTCAGAGTCATAATCGAAGAAGACTTGCTCAAGGTGAAGTGGGTAGAAAAGAGGTTTGCGAATTGGATATGATAGACAGCGAGAGGTTGAAAGCATTATATCATACTCAGTTGTCTCAGAGAAGAATTGTAAGGACCTTTGACAAGAGAGTAAGACAACATGACTTCAAAGTTGGAGACTAGGTATTGAGGTAAGCTAAACATAACCTACCAGATCTAAAAGGGAAGTTCCAACCTAGTTAGGAAGGGCCTTATTTATTTAAAAATTGTCCTTTCAAAAGGTGCAGTCAAGCTAACGGATGTCGACGAGAATGAGCTCTCTGAATGGATAATTGTTGATCGTCTCAAGCGATACTATTTGTGAAGAAAATAACAAAAAATAGAAAAATGGGAGGCAAAATACTTAATTAGAAAACTCGAGAGAAGTAATTAAGGAAAGGGGTACTATCATTTTGAAGTATTCCATGTGCAACCATGCTCTTGATAAGTGCTACTTAATAAAAATGGAAAATATCGTTAAGAGCTACACATGCTAAGAAGTAAATGCCTGAATCAATCACATATAAAGGCAAAAATTTGCATTTTAGAGTTCATATCTTTCTATGATGTAATTGCATTAACTTCAGTTGTAAGCATCTTTCCATTTCGTTGCATTTGTTATGGTGGTATGGCAAGCAAATAAAACAGACAGAGAAGAGAACAACAAAGACTAGAAAACATCAAAAGCCTCATAAATAGTTTGTTAGTTAACTACATCTAAAAAATATCTAAAATTTCCATTAATACAGTCAGAAAAATAAAAGGAAGGAGGAAATCAGGACTCAGCCCCATCCTTGTCATCATCATCATCATCGTCAACGACATCTGGAGATCCTTTCCTACTAGGTCCAGCATCATGCACCCACAGCTCCTCCAGCTCGGCCCGCAGTCTCTGGATTTCACTCTGGTAGTAGGCACCCTCATACTGACATATCCACTCCTGATGACGAATGGTCTCGCCTTGCTCACACATCATCCTCACATGCTCAAGTTGCATCACCATAACATACATGCATTAATGCACATGCATTCACAATATACACACACATATCATTACATAATTGGAACAGGAAAATAAGCCAAAGTGTAGAAGACTTACATGAGCCTCCATAAAGTAATGGACATAGTGACTCATCAAGCCTAAAGCACACTGGTACTAGTACGTGGTTGTCTCTCAAGGAACCTGAAAAAAGAATAGTCAGCAAATAACAAATTTGCAATATCAAAGCAATAAAGGCAGACATAAACTCGTATAGGTAGCATCCTCAGGGATGAAGTCAATTGGCTCAGTAGACATCGGAACCACCTGAACTGTTACCTCGCTATGGAGGTTATGTGCCCGAACCACAGGGAGCAATGGCAGTGCAACTACCCCGGAGATCATTTGAGCAGCCCCAGCGGGGGCCTCAATAGCAACGCCAGCAATGCTCGAAGTCTTGGTCGCACTCCTAATGTGAGACCTCTTCCAGTGAGGCTGTTAAGCATAAGCAAAAATAGTCAGAATAGGAAATAGTTAGTATGAGCTCCAACACACAAAAGGGAAAGAAGGCATACTTGAGGGGCAAAGGAAGAAGAAACACTCGTAGCCATAGTAGGAAAGAAATCACAAAATCCCTTGTGGTACCATAAATCAGGCAAGGTATGAGACACTCGACGTAGGAAACACCCTCTAGCTCCAAGTACAGCCGGTGATCAGTCCCAACCAGCGCCTCATCTAGAGTGGGGCCCACCATGTCCTTCCCTTAGAACATGTCAAGAGGAGGATGACAAGGGACACGATGAGTAGTAGGCCCTAAGAATCAGCCCGCTACACACTCATCGAGGTACCATGCATGATCAATAGGCATCATGAATAGTATTTGCATGTTAGTGATCGATGGCCCCAGCCATTTCCACCGATAAAACTATAGGGCAGTGCTCCCACTACCACCGAAGATGTATATGCAATTAGAAATAACTGTTAGAAGTAGAATATAGAACTTCAAAACAAAAAAAAGAAAAAAGGAAATGACTGACCTGGTTGAATATCAACTCAGAGAGAGTAGCATGGGTCACCTCCAGGGTCTTTACAGAGCCCTTCTAGCTCTGAGCAGTCCATATGGGGAAGTGCGGGAATCCCTCACGCATCTCAGGTATGATGGGAGGAGGCAGGATGCAAAACTCAAAGGCTCAAATCTACGAAAAAGAAACGTGTCGTAAATAGTGTGCTCAGGAAGGAAGAAAAAAAAAGAACTATAAAAGTATCTGAAACAACTCACATCAACTACCAATGGTATGCCACAGATCCATGCACTATCTCAACATACATCATCCAAACCATGAAGGAGGCAGTTGTAGGTTACAGAACCCTAATCATAACCCCTCAAGGCATTAAGGTCCTGTAATAGAGGAAGTAACCAAGAGCCACCACTGTTGTTTGCATTAGGGAACACCATCATGCTCATTAGATAAAATACGAAGCACCATATGTGTTTCTTGATGCTGACAGTACCATCTTCAGTAGCATCATCATAGGCCTGCTAGAGCCGATCATAAGAAATTAGACCTCCCTGACTAACTCTAAACTCAGGGTGGAGGGGCAACCCATAAATCGCGGCATAGCCCCGCAGGGTCTTTTAGAATGTCAAAAGGGATCCGCTGACCAGCAAAAGCAAACCCCGTAATGGCAGCAAAGTCGAGGGGCATGATCATCATCTCCCTGAATTGGAAATGGAAGGCGTTCGTGCAATCCAACCACCTCTCGACCAAGGCATTCATAGCTGCCTACCGACTATTCAGTGACTTTGGTCCCTCCAACAAACCGTCCAGAATGCCATTGAAGCTGAGACCACGCAACTAGTCTCATACCTCTATGGGCAGCTTCCAGTAGAGCTTCTTAGCTCCAATGAAGCTACCGAGTAGAACCAAATGGGTCACCGGGCTATAAAAAGGGAAGTTAGTGAAACACAGATTCTGACTCATAAATTTTTTTCTACTTAAGTATGATAATTAGCACTAACTACTATTTACTTGTTATTTATAGGTAAACAAAATCATGCAACCAAAGCATAAAACAACATGGCAAACAAATCCTGGCATGTTATCTAAGGAAAACCAAATTCTAGCAAAATACATCTCCAAGCATGCAAGGGAGCTAATCCTAGCAAGGGAAGTATCATAAACACTATTTCTTAAATAATCTAATTTATTACTAAGTTCATAAGCACTAAATTCCTATATCCTATCATGCAAGGGAGATATAGCATCGAAAAAAATTGAAGTTCGAGATACTAACCTACTATCTGTTAAGCACCCAGACATGCTCCCTCAAGTTTCATATGAAAGAAATCTCCTAATCCCTCGTCACTTTATGCCGAGTGCGATGAGCCAACACTGGCCTTAGATGCATAGCACCACCTGCAGTATGACTCATCTAGCTAACTCCCAGATCCTCCAGGGGAATATCGAGATCGGGGATGTCCACGAAACCACCTTCGTCTCCTTGTATAGGTATTGAAGTGGAGAAAACCTAGAGTTCAGAGAATTGTAAAGGGAGGAGAGAGAATAAAGATGAAAAAATATGGGAAATGATAAAAAAAAGCCTTTTATAGGCTTGGAATTCTTGGGTCCAGGATCCACTCATATGGATGGGTCATGACCATTGTGTGTGGGTTGCTTAACCCACTCGTGTGGGTTGCTGGACCCACATTGATGGGTAGTACCCACAGTGATGTCTGGGACTTGTCAAAGCCCCTAAGATGCTTATTTTCATGCACTAAAGCTTCCAGAAGGTCCCAATGGCACACCGGAGGTCCGAACATTGACCCAAGACACAATCAAAGGCTGAAAACTCACAGCAAAAGTGCGAAATGCCCCTGAAGACACAAAAACTTCAAAGAAGTCCCCTATATCCTTTTTCACATAAATTCATACATTCATGCATTCATACACACATTTAAATTCCAAAAATCTTTTTTCTAGTGCTCTCAGAGATGTACTCATACTGAAAAAGGGGCAAGTGATAAGGACATACCAGTCAACCACGACAATAACTATCTCACTTTTTGATGAAGCTTTCAAATGTTCCCCAACTTTGGCTAACAGCTCCGAGCCAGAATTGTCACATCTAATCAACCTAATTCTTGATGACCTTATGAAAGATAGAAAGTCCACCAAAGGAAAATTACTGGGAACAGAGGCATTTAGGTAACCTGCAATTATCATATTAGACCTCGGAAAAGGTTCAAATGCAAAAAAAAAAAAATAAGGAAAAAAAAGAAAAAAAGAAGAAAAAAAGAA
>CATIWM010254281.1:0-11940 GCA_949671775.1 Mallotus repandus
ACTATTCGAGCCGGTTTACTAGTTAACACTATATAATAAATTTGAAATGATTTTTATTGAATTAAATATTAATTTAAATTAAGCACTTCATTTTATTTAAAAATTAAATTATAATTATAATTGAATATTTTATAATAAAAATTTATATTTATTATATGCTAAAAATATATACTATATATTTCATATCAAAATAGCAGTGAATTATACTAATATTCGAGCCAGTTTAAAAATTTTATAATAAAAATAAAAATTTATATTTATTATAAGCTAAAAAATATATACTATATATATTTCATAACAAAATAGTTGCGCATTAAATTACTATTCGAGCCGGTTTACTAGTTAACACTGCATAATAAATTTGAAATGATTTTTATTGAATTGAATATTAGTTTAAATTAAACATTTTATTTTATTTAAAAATTAAATTATAATTATAATTGAATATTTTATAATAAAATTTATATTTATTATATGCTAAAAATATATACTATATATTTCATATCAAAATAGCGGTGCATTATACTACTATTCGAGCCAGTTTATGAGTTAACAATACATATAATAAATTTTAAATAATTTTTATTAACTGAATATTAATTTAAATTACGAACATTTCATTTTATTTTTAAAAATGAAATTATAATTTTAATTGAATATTTTATAATAAAAATAAAAATTTATATTTATTATATGCTAAAAAATATATACTATATATTTCATATCAAAATAGCATTGCATTATACTACTATTCGAGTTGGTTTACGAGTTAAGAATATATAATAAAGTTTAAATGATTTTTATTGAACTGAATATTAATTTAAATTATGAATATTTCATTTTATTTAAAAATCGAGATACACATTAAAAACACAAATTTTCACTTAAAAACCATAAAGTTTGAAATTTTATCATCATAAAACCAAAACCAATTAAACAAACAAAAATCAATTAAAAATCAGAAATTTTTATTCATGATATCCAACTTTTAATTTTGGTCCCACTATGGTATCTCACTTTTAGTGATGGTAACATTATATTGACATGTCAGACTTGTAAATGCCATGTCAGTACCATGTGACGCCACATCAACAAAATGCGACATGTGTCACCATGTCAGATGCCACGTGGTTATCTTTGACCGGAAATCGGAGTTAGGTACTTTATTGGTAAAAACGAAAAGTTAGGTAATTTTGTGTTACATTTTAAAGGTTAGGTATTTTTGTGGTACGAAGTTCAAAACCTGAATACCAATGAGTATAATTTACCCCAGAAAACAGAGAAAAATAGAGGATCAAGCCAACCTTCAAAAAATGGAAGCAGCGCTTGCAATGCCTCAAAGTCGATATGGTGCAATTAATTTAACAATGAACCTTTTCCTCCCAGTTCCGCTTCTCTTCCAATTATACCCCATCTTCACAAGGAACCTGTTCATCGAACTCTTCATGAGCTTTCCAGGTGCAGATGCAGCTCAGTTTGGGAGTTCAAATAAATTGAATGGACCTATGAGCTGAGAACTTATAGGGGTAAAGATACATAGAAGGTCTTTTGGTTCCTCAGGCTATGTTCACAATTTCCACTTATTTGACTCCACTTTTAGTACTTTCGGTAACTGTCTAAATTTGAAAATGGGTGCAAAGTATGCCGGTTGGTGAAACTGAAACTTCATCAAGCACCATGAAATGGGTGATGTCACTCCTCAACCATTCAGAAAAAATGAAAAGGGCTGTGGCTGACATAAACCCTAATGTTGGACTGGACAATACAGTGGATGTAGCAGACCAATCAAAGTTGAGTTACATGTAAAATGTTATCAATTTTCTTACTTCAAATTGATTATCATTTATTTTGAAACCAAATAAATAAAATAAAATAAATTGACTAAGCTACCTCATTTTGATTTAAAAATCATTGCCCTCACTTTCCAAACAATCAAATATCAACAGGATTAATTGGCAGGAGGATTGATTTCCCTTCATCACCAGGCTGGAGGATTACTTCAATTCTTGCAAACAGCTCCACTTTATCATGAGTGCAAGAATTCCGTATACGTCTAAATGGATAATGTCAACAAGCAGCATGCTCATTGCTCAGTCTTTTCTGATTAAAAAAAACAAAAAACCTTATTGCAAAACTAAACACGACAAGCTACGCTCCACAGTGAGTCTTTTCTTGATGAAGGAAAAAGTCAATTTTCTCTATAAAAAAACTCGCAAACCGCACTATCGTAGCAAAACTTCAGCTATTTCTTCTTCAGCACTCGAAGGCCAATACAACCCAGAAAAAATGGAAGCAGCTTATTTATTAAGCCTGGCATTTCCTTTAATTCTGATTTTCGTCTCAAAGTTTATTTTAGGAAAGCGTTTAAACAGCAGAAATTTCCCTCCTAGTCCTCCTTATCTTCCAGTAATAGGCCATCTTCATTTGCTGAAGGAACCAATCCATCAAACTCTTCATAAGCTTTCGGCAACATATGGCCATGTGTTATTTCTCCAATTTGGGAGCCGAAAAGTCCTAGTTGTCTCCTCATCAGCAGCAGCTGAGGAGTGCTTTACAATAAATGATATCATCTTTGCTAATCGCCCTTGCTTGCTTGCTGGAAAACACCTGAATTACAACCACAGCACAATTCCATTGTGCTTCTATGGTGAACGATGGCGCAACCTTAGACGAATCTCAACTTTGGAGATTTTCTCTACAGCTCGTCTAGCCATGTTTGCCAATATTCGGCAAGAAGAGATTCAGTTATTGCTAAAGCAATTATTCCAAGACTCAATTGAGAAAGAAGTGAAAGTGAATCTATCATCTATGTTTGTGGATCTTGCTTTCAATGTCATGATGAGAATGGTCACAGGAAAACGGTATTATGGAAAGGATATAGTAGATAAAGAAGCATCTCTTTTTCGAGATATTATGAGAGAATTTTCAGAAACTCATGGTACTATGCATTTGAATGATTTTTTCCCAGTGCTACAATGGGTTGACTTTCAAGGTTTGGAGAAAAGGATGCAAAGAATAAAACATAAAATGGATAGCTTCTTGCAGAAACTTGTTGATGAGCACCGGGAAATGAGGAGCAAATCATCTTTTGGCCAAAAGGAAAGGAAGATGACACTGATTGAGGTTATGCTATCACTTCAGGAGACAGAACCAGAATTCTATACTGATGTGAATATCAAAGCTGTTATGCTGGTACGTCTCTAGATCTTCAGCAGCCTTTGTCTTCATTCATCTTCTTATTTGATTTCAACAGTTTTGCTTAGTAATTGTGGCATGTATGATCAACTGTCACAAAGCACATGCATAAAATACACACTGTGATATGCTTCACCATAATCATGTAAATCAATAGCAAATTTCTTTTCCCTGTTTGGTTCAAATAAATTCCTTTTCTAGAATTTATTTGCAAATTCAAATAAATGTGTTTGGTTTAAATGAAAACTTTGTAATTGTGGAATTGTTTAACACTAAATCCATTTTTATTGATAAAATGTGTTTGGTTCAAATGAATTTGAAATTCATTTGCAAAAAATTCTATTTAAAATTTATTTAAAAATAAAATGAATTTCTCAATTGAATTGAACCAAATAAAGGATAAGAAAGAGTAAGAGACTTTGCGTGGTGCAAGATGTAGCTCTATTTTGGATTTTGGTAAATTTAATGAACCTCTGAACTAAGAACCTACGGATGTAAAGTTACACGATTACTTATAATTTCCTGAGAGCATTTTAATTCCCGAAAGCCATGTTTAGGGTGGTTAAGTATATATTCAAACCTCTCTTTTGCAGTACTTTCAAAGATTTTCTAAAGCAGTTCTATGTGAAAAATGGATGCAGACTATGCTGGTTGCTGGAACTGAAACTTCATCAACTACTATGGAATGGGCAATGTCACTCCTCCTCAACCATCCAGAAAAAATGAAAAAGACTCTGGCTGAGATAGACATTAATGTCGGACCCGATCATCTAGTAGATGAAGCAGGGCTACCGAAGCTTAATTACCTGCAAAATGTAATTAACGAGACTCTTCGACTGTACCCAACACTTCCTCTCCTACTGCCACACGAATCTTCTAGTGACTGTACAGTCGGGGGTTTTGATATTCCACAAGGCACGATGTTATTTGTCAATTTATGGACCATTCATAGGGACCCTAAGCTGTGGGAAGAGCCAAACACGTTCATGCCAGAGAGATTTGAAAGTGGAGAAGGTGAAGGGTATAAGCTAATTCCATTTGGCGCTGGAAGAAGGGCTTGTCCTGGAGCTGTTCTGGCAAGGCGAGTGATGGGATTGGCACTTGGTTCTTTGATTCAGGTTTTTGAGTGGGGCAGGATCAATGATGCGGAGATCAGCATGGCAGAAGGAACAGGACTTACTTTGCCCAAAGCTGAGCCCTTGGAGGCTCTCTGCAGACCCCGCAAAGCCACAATCGACCTCCTTGCAGCCTTGTAAAGTGTACTTTGAAGGAGAATGGATGTCCTTTGTTAGGAAATATTGTATTATTAAATGTAATGGGTTTGATATATCGTTAGAATTAGAAAGACTCTCCTGTATGAGAAATTTTCTGGGAACGATTCTAGATCAATAAGACTATTAATTAAATAAAGGATAAATCAGGACCTACCCGTCATTAAAATATAGTTAAGCTGCTAATGTCATCAATTTCACTCAAGGGTAGATGATAGAAGCGGCCCGCCTTTTTTATTATTTTTTTTTGCCGAAATTGCCCCCTGTAATCAGAGGCAATTTCATTTTGATTGGTTTTTTTGTCGTTACACAGGCCCCCTCCCAATTTTTTTATCTCCCGCTTCTTGAACGGCCCGCTACCTTTATCGTTTCTCTTGAGGGTATTTCCTAATTTAACAGGTTTGCAGCTAGTAATTCTGTTGTGCTCTCAAGCTTCAAACAAACAATACAAGTAAACTGGAAGTACAAAACTTAATTTATTAAATGAAAGATACTATGGCTTTATACAAGCCTTACAAAACAGAATCGCGAAAATAAAGCTATCATGTTTACATGAACTAGAGACGTGGTCAATTTGTTAGGAATGAATAAAAAAATCTAAACAAAAGTCCTACAAATCGGGACATTATTATTAACAGAAGCAACAACTAAGATGGGCCAAGTCATATTGACTTTAGTCACCAAGAACAATAAATCTAACAAACCCTCCCTTAAACTGATCTGCAATTTGCAGTCAGTTTATCTCTGGCGCTGAACAAACTCCAAGCAGCTCTCTTAACCTTATGAACACTTCGAGCTTCAAAGGCTTAGTCATAATATCTGCTAACTGATTCTTCGATCCACAGTACTCCAAATTAACAACTCCATCATTTGTTAAATCACGAAGAAAATGAAATCTAACATCAATGTGTTTACTTCTACCGTGCATAACTGGATTCTTCGATAATTTAATTGTGGAGCTATTGTCACAAAAAATATCAGTGCACTTATCTTGTTTATGACCAAGCTTTTCAAGAATCCTACGCATCCACACACTTTGACATGCGCAAGAAGCAACTACTATGAATTCTGCTTAAGTGGTAAAGAGAGTGACCACTGGCTGTTTCTTTGAAGACCATGCTACTACACCTGAACTGAGCAAAAATACGTACCCCGATGTACTCTTTTGATCTTTAATATCTCCCGCGTAATCGCTATCTGAATAGGCTACCAACTTCTCTTCTCCACATCTTTTGTAAAAAATCCCCAAATCTGTAGTTCTTTTAAGTAACGAAGAACCCTTTTCACAGCTGCTTGATGTAGCTCAGTTGGCCTCTCCATGAATCTGCTGATTAAACTCACCATAAAAGCTAAATCAGGTTTGGTGGCAGTCATATACATAAGACTCCCAACCATTTGTTTGTAAGTAGTTGCATCAACACCAGCACCACTTTCATCTTTTCCAAGTTTAAAACCTGGTACAATTGGATTTTTTACCAGATTACAATGCTCCATGCCAAACCTTTCAAGCACTTCATTGGCATATTTCCTTTGGTTGATGAAGATTCCTCCACTACTTTGCACCACTTCAACACCAAGAAAGTATTTCATTCTCCCAAGGTCAGACATTTCGAACTTTTGTTTCATCGACTTTTTGAAAATTTCAAACATTGCTTCATTATTCGATGTGAAAATGAGATCAACATACACACTTACCATAAGTAACTTCCCTCCTTCTTTAGCTTTTGTAAATAATGTGTGTTCATTGGGACATCTTTCAAAACCTTCTTTAATGAAGTAGGACTCAAATTTGCTGTACCAAGCTCGAGGAACTTGTTTAAGTCCGTATAGTGCCTTCTTGAGTCTATAAACTTTGTCTTCTTCTCTCTTCACTTCATAGCCTTGAGGTTGCTCAATGAAAATTGCCTCATTCAATTCTCCGTGCAAGAAGGCGCTCTTTACATCAAGTTGGTACACATTCCAACCTTTACACGCAGCAAGAGCTAGAATCATTCAAATGGTATCTCAACAAGCTACAGGCGCAAAAACTTCGGTGTAGTCTATTCCAAACTGCTGGGAGTATCCCTTGGCGACAAGCCTTACTTTGAATTTATCCACTTCCCCATTCTCATTTAGCTTAGTCTTAAATACCCATTTTACTCCTATTTTTTTTGCTCCAGCTGGAAGTGTAGTGAGCTCCCAAGTCCCATTCTTCTTAACAGCTTTGATTTCCAAGTCCATTGCCTTTCTCCACTTTGAGCTTTTGATAGCTTCTTCGAAAGACATAGGATCATTAGAAGCAGCAAACATCAACAAATTATTTTCTTCTTCTTCAGATAATCCCTCACCACTTACAAAATCTTCCATCCAAGTTGGTGCCCTTCTAACTCTCCCTTAGGTTGGACTTGGAGGGTTGTGTTCAACTTCTTCACTTGATGACGAACTGGAACCATTTGTACCATTTTCAGTTTGCTCTTCCTCTTCTTCTTTATGCACATCTCCCCATTCAAGAATGGCACAACTATCTTTTGTAGTTGTTTTACTCTTATCCCATTACTTGTCTTCTTCGAACACCACGTCTCTACTTATAATGACCCTTTTTAACACAAGGTCATACATTCTATAGGCTTTAGATTCCTAACTTAAACCCAAGAAGACACATTGCAGACTTTTATCATTAAGTTTCTACCTATTTTTGTCGGGGATGTGCACATATCTGATACAACCGAACACCTTAAGGTGTTCCACTAAGGGTTTGAGGCCACTCCATGCTTCTTCTGGTGTCTTATCCTTTACAGCAAGTGTACGACATTGGTTGAGCAAGTGAACAGTCTAGTTGACGGCTTCCGGCCAGAATTCTTTAGGGATAAGCTTCTCCGTCAATATGCATCGCACCATGTTCATGATCGTCTGGTTCTTTCGCTCTGCAACCCCATTTTGTTGTGGGGTGTAGGCTATGGTGAGCTGTCTAGAAATACCATTTGAGCTACAATAATCATTAAGTTCTAGAGAGCTAAACTCTCCTCCTCGGTCAGTTCGAAGACAACATATAATATTTCCACTTTCTTTTTCCACCAGACTCTTAAAACTTTTTAACATAATAAGTGCTTCTGACTTGAGACTCAAAAAATAAGTCCACAACTTTCTACTGTAATCATCAATGCATATGATTATGTACCTTTTATGACTATTTGATTCAGGTGTGATGGGACCGCAGATGTCGGCATGTACGAGTTACAACTTCTGAGTAGCTCTCCACAAACTCTTCTTAGGAATGGTCTCTCGATGTTGCTTTCCCACCATACATACTGTGCATATTTCAAAGGAAGCAGTAAGAGGAGGCATACCCTTCACCATCTTCTTAGAAGACAAGGTTTTTAAGCCTTTGAAATTTAAGTGCCCAAATCTATGGTGCCACAAGTCAGCTTAATCTTCAGAAGTAATCTTGAAGCATGCAGGATTAGGAATTGGAACTTGAGCTTGCACTTGTGTTTTTGGTTCAGCAAAAAGAATGAACATCCAATTAACAGACATTTTAGTCTGCATAATCAAGCCTTGTGTATTATGATAAATCTTGCATACTCCATGTTGTATTAGAATAGCAAGATTTTTTTTCTTGTAACCGGCCAAGACTAAGTAGATTATTTTTAAGCTCAGGTAAATAATATACTTCAATAATCACCTGACATGTGCCGTTGACTAATAACTTGATGCTTCCCTTCCCCATCACTGCCATTTTTGTGTTATTGCCGAGTTTCACAACTTGCCTAAATGTCTCATCTAGATGGAGAAACCACTTCTTATCTCCAGTCATATGATTGCTGCAATATGAGTCCAGAAACCACATTGATCCCTTCTGAGAATCATGAAAATTCACTTGAGCCATCAGCAACAATATTTCTTTATCTTCATCTACTTTTGCATAATGAGCTCCTTTTTCCCAACTAGGACATTCATATTGAAAGTGTCCTAGTTTATGGCACTTGTAGCACTCCACAAGTGCTTTGTTAAATCCTTGTCTACCTATGCCTCTTCCACGACCTCAAGATGCACCTCGACCACCTCTGCCTCTCCCTCCTCCTTCATATGAAACATTCAAAGCTTGTTCATCACCTCTATTGTGACTATTCATTCTTTGTTCATGAACAAGTAAGTTGATTTGAAGCTCATCTATGGTAAGTTGGCTCAAATCATTTGACTTCTCCACTGAACATACCACATAATCAAATCTGGCAGTCATTGATTGTAAAATTTTTTCAATAATTGTGACCTGCTCCATCTTTTCTCCATGAACTTTCATCTTATTTACAATAGTCAGTGTTCGAGAAAAATACTCGTCCACCTTCTCCCCTTCTTTCATCTGCAGTACTTTAAATTCTCTTCTCAAAGCTTGCAACTGAGCCCTCTTACCTCGTGTTGACCCCTGGTACTTCTGCTTCATAGAGTCCCATATGCTCTTGGAACTTCCCTTATCAAGAATTGTCTCCATGACAGTGCGATCAATGGCCTGAAAAAGGTAATTTTTCACCTTTAGATCCTTAAGTCGTAACGCCTCTATTGTTTCCTTTTGTGCCTCTGTTGGCTGAGCTCCATCTTCTATTGTGGGAACTCCTGTCTCAATCAAATGCTAGTACTTTTTGGATCGAAGAAGATTCTCTATGCACATAGCCCAATGATCATAGTGACCATCAAACTAAGGAATAGCAGCTTGAACATACTTATTTGTAGCCATCGCTAACTTTTCTGTTCCCATTTCAGACTTCTCACACACTTTTTTTTTTAACCTCACAAAGTGTTTCACTAGTTCTCACCAAGTGTTTCACTCTTTCTCTCTTGTTAGGATACTGCAATTTCTAACTTCTCTTAATCAGGCCCTGTGTGGAGCTTTGATACCACTGTTGTACTCTCATGCTTCAAACAAACAGTACAAGTAAACTGAAAGTACAAAGCTTAATTTATTCAATGAAAGATATTATGGCTTTATACAATCCTTACAAAATATAATCGCAAAAATAAAGCTATCACGTTTACATGAACTAGAGACGTGGTCAATTTGTTAGGAATAAATAAAAAAATCTAAACAAAAGTCCTATAAATCAGGACATTATTATTAACAGAAGCAACAACTAAGATGGGCCAAGTCATATTGACTTTAGTCACCAAGAACAATAAATCTAACAAATTTGTCATCACTGGCATCCACACACATCCCATGTTTACCTGTAACATTTAAAAATAAGGATGATGTACTCGTAAAACTATTTCTTTTCTTTTCAATATAGTTTTTTTTTATCGGATGTCACTTGTTAGTATCTTATAAGGTCACGACTGTTAGTTTATTAATTGTTAGTGAGGGAGAGGAAATTTTTTTTAATTAATTCAAACCTGACAAAATAAAAATTTGAACCTGACATCTAAAGTCCCAGGGCCTTCGCCTCAGCCAACAAGCTAGGTTTCACCGGCTTCTTTCAATACAGTTACTTCTGTTTCTTTTTTCTTTCCAATACAATTAGTATAGTGTGGGAATTATAACAAAATGTTTTCGAATATTTGGCATAATAGTTTGGTATAATATATTTGTGCACTTATATTTGACACAATTTATTAGTTTAACACCTTAATTTACAGTTTTACTATTTCAACATTTTTTATTAGACTACTTTTTTTTCTTACGTGCGTTGCACGTGATTTATATTATTATTAAATAAATATATTTATAATATTAAGTCAAAAAGTAAAATTACTAAAAAATAATAATAAATATAAAATGATTAAATAAATAAGAAAATAAACAGAAAAAATTATGAAAAAATAAAATCTTTATTTAAATTTTTTTTCTTCCATTATTATACAATACAAATATATATTCATTATTGATCACAATGTAAACAAATTAAAATAAGAACAATAAAATAAATATGAAGTATGAAAGAACAAACTTTTTTTTAATTATTTGTGCATTGCAATATTGCATTTATAAATATAAAATAGAAAATAAATATACATTAAATATTTTCAATTTTAATATTTTGAGTGAATTTATAATTGTCTTTTAAATGTTTTCAAATGGTAAGTTTCCAATAACATATAGTTAGATTACACATATACATATTTAAATTTTTTAGCCTACCAAAAAATAAATACATTAATTAATAATAACAAAATAAAAAAAGAAAAAAACTAAATATAAAAAATACAAAAATTTGGTTTACTATTAATATGTTTCATTTAAAAAAATTAAATTGGGTAATACTTATTATCTAATTTTTAATTTTATAACTAAATAATATTTTTTTCATTAAATAACTAAATAATATTAGTAAAAAGAAAAGTAATTTATAAATAAAGTTTTAAAATTTTGTAACTCAATTATTTTAGTAGTTACTTATATATTTAATATTTTTAGATATAAAATCTATTTATAAATTAAATTACTTTACTAATCATTTACAAATTTAAATTTTAAGATATCTATTTAATATAAAATAAAAGTTCACTATCAGTATTAGTATAAATTATACGACTTTGTTTATTATTTGTATAAAAATTCAAAATACATATTTAACTTAAAATAAAAGTTTTTTTTTCAATCTAATTTTTTTCATATGTAATAGATGTTTAAAATAGTATAACTACTTTTATCTCAACTTGTAAAATAAAATATTTTTATTAAAACATTACCTCATATATTGTATAAATTTATAGATAATATATATAGATATATAAACATTTATTTTTTATCCAAAAAATTCACCTCTCTAATTGATAACTCATGTTATTACTTTTGATCTTCCATCAAGTAATATTCTACTTTTTTTTTTTGTCCCAATTAGATTGTGCATGAGATTAAATGGAGAATATAAGACCACTAAAAGATTTAAATACCAAGATAAAATTCAATACAAGAGATTAGTCATAATTTATATGTATTTATTATTTTTATCACTTTATAATATATAGTTTAGATTTTAAATACAAACTAAAACTATCTTCATTAAAAATGTCTGTCCTTTTTTATCCAAAAAAGTTTTCCCTCTATTCATACATTTATATATATTATGATTTTATTTGTTTCCTTGCACAACACTTACAATGTTGACACTATTGTTTTATATCCATTGATATCATGTAAATTGACTCTGTTTTAGCCGATTGTACACTGCGAGTTGCCCAAAATTAGTTAACGCTTCTGTTTTTGTTGCAACAGTCGCACATGTTCAAGTGGTGGAAACCTGATAGCAAGTTATATATGAAAGTATCCAGAGCTTTGAAGTTTGCCCCAGTTCTCTTTTGGGGAGTTCTCGGGTAAATATGGATATTGGTAATTTATATTAATTAGATTTTTTTAAATCTAATCAGATTAATATATTATTCAAATAATACTGAAGAATATATATAATCACTTTGATAGTGCTAAACTTAAAATTTAAAATAAATATTAGTGACTTTTGATAGCATTATTTTGATTTGTTAGAGTGTGTGTGTGTGTGTGTGT
>CATIWM010254289.1:0-14863 GCA_949671775.1 Mallotus repandus
ATTTTATTTTTATTTTTGTTATTAATTTTATTTTTTTATTATTTAGGTGCAATTTTTTATTTATTTCTATTTTTATTTATTTTTTGTTTTATTTTTCTATTTTTATTTTTGTTTAGGTTTATTTATTTTTACTATAATTAATTATGATTAGGTTAGTTAGAGATATAGGCTAAATAATAATTTTCCCCTTAATTAAATTAGTAAAATTTTAAAATATTTTAATTAATTCTAGATTTAGTTTTAATTTTTTATTATTTGAAGAAGTAATTTTAATAAATTTTTCAAATAGTATTTTGGAATTATTAATTGTAAGGTGATTTAATTGGTAAAATTTTTAGTTTATTTGATTTTAATTTAGTAAATGAAGGAAAATTAAATAAACAAAGAATCAAAAAAACTTACGGGTTTCTTATGCTGCAAATTCTCAAAATCCTATAATACTTGTATCACTAGTTTATGAAAAGGAATTACAATATGGAAACCTTTTCTGATTTTTACAGCATAAATATCCATTGTTCAGAGAAAGTGAGATTCAGAGAACTTTTCAGAGAGAGTAATTTTTTTTTATTTCACGTATTCTTTTTTGAAAAACCCTTTGCATTTTTTTTGTTTCACGCACAATAACTCCCTTTTGTGAGTTGTTGAATAGATGATTGACAGTTACCACTTATCCATTTTGTTTAATTAAAACAAAATTAATTATATATAAAATCTATTCGGGTTGACCCATCATGGGTGGCCCAATCCATATTCTAACATCTCCCACTCACACATGATGGGATCAACTTATCTTCTTTTCTTTGTACAATTTCATACTTGATAAATAGGTCATGCGACCAACATACTTCGACAGCTCACTTGATATACATTTGTTAGGAATATATATTTGCTCGAAAAGAAAAATATTTGAGTATGTTTTGTATGGTGTACCCTAGATCATTTATCACACTTTTATCTCTCATGATCTCATTTATAAGTATATTATCTTGCATTCATAATTATATTTTATCACAAAGATAAATATAATTGGTCGACCTATGAATGCAACTTAGTGTAATAATTATCATAAACTATAATCTTACTCTATTTTGATTCTCACAATTTCTATTTAACTTACTTTTCCAGAATTGTTCCAGTAGATCGAATTGTCCATGATCTTTTGGTAGCATCCTAAGATAGCAAACATTAAATATAAATTTTAAGAAACAAATAAGAGTCATGAGGATATCAAAATAAAATTATTTGTAATCTCAAGGGTCTCACACAATAATAAAGTTGAGATCTAGACTTGTATTACCCTTATTAGTCGAGTTATTTTGCACATATGGTATGAATCATATGCTACAATATTGTTCTCCTTTCTCGTGAAGTGTATGTCTTTCTTCTTTTAATATTGTACAGACTATAGTTTAGACATTCCCAATGTCTAACTTGAGTTCACATACATACTCATTCTATTTCTCATTAGAACTCCAATTTGGCAATAAGATAGATAAAATGATATTATTCAATATTCACTTTTAGTCAAATCTATTAATACATTAGCGACATTCATATTTAAACTTGAGCTCTCTATTATCACTTAGATAACTAAGTTTAAATTTGTCTCATCTTCATTTATACAATGCAATAGAGGCGATTGCCTATGTGAGAAGGTCAATCTTATATTTGTCCGACATACTTCTACAATTATGTACTCAACATAATTTGTGTGTATGCTATATGAAATAAAATACTAAACTTAGTAGTCACCAATATAAAAATTAATAAGCATTGTTGAATAAACATAAAATGGAAAGAACTATGATTGTCTTCCAAATGAGTATAACATATTTACATAAGAATTTATGCATTCCTAAAGATTTAACATGACTGGTAAAAATGTCTCTAGGTATGGGTTTAGTAAAGGGATTTGCAACCATCTTGTGCCTAGATATATATTGTATGCTGACTTCCTTTTGTGCAACCATGTCTCTCAAAAAATTATACTTGATGTCAATGTGTTTGGTCTTTGAGTGATATTTGGAATCTTTTGTGAATATGATTACAGTTTGATTATCACAATTCACTAATACTAGATTCGATGCATCTTTTTTGATTCTCAAATGACTTAAAAAACTTTTAAGCCAAATATCTTCTTGCACTGCTGCTGAAAATCCCACAAATTTAGCTTTCATTGTAGATAAGGCTATAAATGATTGTTTCTTACCATTCCATGAAATTGCTCTATTGTTAAGTAAGAAAACATATCTTGAGGTTGATTTTCTCTCATTTAAATCTCCTCCCCAATCAGCATCTGTATAGCCTATAAGATGAAAATCATTTCTTTGATAGCATAATGAATAGTCTGCAGTGCCTTTAAGGAACCAAAGTATCTTTTTGACAACTTTCCAATGGGTTTATCCTGGATTAAATTGATATCTGCTTACCATTCCAACAGCAATGAAAATATCAAGTCTTATGCACATTATAGCATACATTAAACTTCGAACAACACTTGAGTAAGGAACTTTTGCCATTTGTTCCTTTTCTTGTGAAGTCTTTGGACACAATTTCAAACTTAGACCTTGATCTTTTATGATAGGCGTATCAATGGGCTTGCAATCTTGTATATGGAATCTTTCAAGAATTTTCTTAATGTATGACTCTTGTGAAAGAGCTAACATCCCCTTAGAACGATCCCTAGTTATTTTTACGCCCAATATATAGGCAGCTTCGCCCATGTCCTTCATCTTAAAATTAGAGGACAACCATGCTTTCGTAGTTAATAAGTGCTCCTTATCATTTCCAGCCAATAGTATGTCATCCACATAAAGTGATAGAATCACAAATTTATTTTTAGATCTTTTGACATACACACAGTAGTCTTCATCAATCATTGTAAAATCATACAAAATGATTGCTTGATGAAACTTTAAATACCATTGTCTAGAAGATTGCTTGAGTCCATAAATTGATCTTAATAATTTGCACACTTAGTGCTCTTGACTTTTAGCAATGAAACCTACTGATTGTTCCATATAGATTTTCTCTTCTAGTTCTCCATTTAGAAATGCAGTTTTAACATCCATTTGACATAACTCCAAATCTAAACTTGTAACTATGGCTAGAATCAAGCGAGTAATTCCACAAGTGCCAAGAGGGGGGATGAATTGGCTTTTTGAGCTAGATGGAAAATTTTAATTTTTTAACAAAGAGCAAACTAAAATAGAATTAAAGCACAATAAAGTTAGGAAGTACAACTAGAAAACATAAGGAATTTATAGAGGTTCGGCCCTCAAAGCCTACGTCCTCTCCTCAACCATTTGTTGAGAGTTTCAATCCATTAATAATTTACTTCAAGGTGTAGATTAAACCTTAAAAGCTTAAACTTAAGCTACCCAAGTGTTTTCCCAAGTCTCACACTTAAACTTAAGTGTTTTTTATTGGCTCACACTCAAACCTAAATGCGAAGAACAACCCTCTTAGCTTACAAGTGTTTAAATCCCAATCCCAACTCACTCAATCTTACTATTGAGCTATTGAATGATGGTATTAAACACTCACCAACCCACACTCTAGAACACTCTTGAGATAGAAAAGATTACAAAGAATTAAAAAAGAAGATTTTGGGTGGTTAAAGATTAAAATCAAGAATAAAGATGGCTCTTAGGGTTTTTGCTCAACTTCCTTCCCTTGTTCCAGCTTAATTATGAGTAGTATTTATACTCTCATAGAGAAAAAGAGTTGTTGGAGGTGCATTTAATGCAAATAGAGCTATTTGAAACACCCAAAAAAAGTAGGTTTGCACATCATCATGATCATGATAAAATTGTCATGATCATAATTATCGGCCGCCCAGAAGGAATTTGAATTTGCTCGCTTTCATGATCATAACAGTGGTGGCGACGATGGTCATGATAACTTTCTAGAATTTTTGGAATTGGTCGTCATGATCATGAAAAATTTGTTATGATCATAATTATAGTTGTCATGATCATAACATTAGTGGTAACACTGGTCATGAAAAGCTTCGGGAATTTTTAGACATTTGTAATTTGGATATTCTTAATTTTGGTCCAATTTTTTTTTTTGATGATTGGAATTTGCTTGTGACCATGAGTAATGAAGATTCCCATCATAGTTGACCAAATTTGACTTTAGATTTTGACAAAAAAATTCGATCTTCGATTTTGTCACTGTCACCACTCATGATGAGTTCATCACCACTCATGACAGAGCTGCAGACTTGGAAAATCAATATATTAACTTTTCATTGCTCGACTCAAGAAATTGTGATCTTGATGGATTTTTCATAGCTTGTGTCCGGACTTGAATTTTGCAAATTTAATCAACCTGAATATAAACACTTAAGCACACGGATTAAATATAATTTTACTTAACTAATTGTTTGTTACCATAAAAAATTATCATTTTACCCCTTAAGGTTCAATAAAGCATATGGAGGTAAATCTCACAACAGGGGAGAATGTTTCTTTATATTCAATTCCCTCTTGTTGTGTATACCCTTTAGCTACAAGACGTGCCTTATATCTTTCAATTGAACCATCAACTTTATGCTAGATTTTGAGAACCCATTTGTTCCTAATTGCTTTACGTCCTTGAGGAAGATCAACCAATTTCCATACATTGTTTGATCCTATAGACTCCATCTCCTCTTCTATTGTTTTCAACCACTTTTCCTTAATGGAGTAGGTTAAAGCTTCATTAACGCTCTTTAGTTCTTCATCATCTTGCATTGTGACCATAAAAGTTTCCCTATCAATAGGAAAATAATATTTAAGAACAAATCCATGATTGCTACACTTGATTTATGATTCTATAGGTTTATCTATTGCTCTCACTTAGATGAGATATTATTGGATGTTTATGTGATACATACATTGAATGATTTATAATAATTAAATCATCTTAATCTCTAAATTCATAAAGTGACAAATCTTGATTTATCTCACCCTTAGTTAGAAAGTCATTTTCTAGAAAAGCAACACCTCGAGATTCAAACTCAGTTACACTCCCATTAGGTTGTTCACCAATAAACATATATCCTTTTGAATGATCAGAGTATCTTATAAATAAACTCTTATTTCCTCTGGGACCTAGTTTGCCAAATTGATAAGTCGATTCATGAACATAGGCTGCACAACCCCAAGGCTTTAAATTACTTAAATTAGGCTTTCTTTTAGTTCATAATTCATAGGGAGTGGAAGTTAATTGGAGGGTGCTCTATTAAGTATATATGTCGCGGTTAATAATGCATCACCCTAAAAAGTAATGGGTAGAAGATTGGCTTGGGCCATTATAAACCTAACCATTTCTAAAAGAGTTATATTTTTTCTTTTCGCTACTACATTTTGTTAAGGAGTTCCTAGAATTGTTAATTGTCTATCTATTCCCTTATCATCACATAATTGTTTGAACTCATTAGATAAATATTCATGCCCTCGGTCAATTCTTAACATTTTAATCCTTTTAAATAATTGATTCTCAACTAAATTAATATATTTTCTAAAGCGCTCAAGAGCTTTAGACTTGTGAGAAATCAAATAAACATGACCAAAATGTGTATAGTCATCTATAAAAGTAATAAAGTAAACACCTTCATGTCGGGCTCTAACATTCATTGGCCTTTAAATATCAGAATGAATTAGTTGCAATAGAAATTCAGCTCTAGTTCCTTTACTAAATGGTTTTCTAGCCATTTTTTCCCGCTAGATAATTTTCACAAGTTGAGAGATTAACCTTGTCTATTTGACCAAGCAAACCTTATTTTGCTAATCTATCCATTCTTTGGTGTCCTATGTGACCAAGTCTAGCATGCCAAATATTCACATCATTATTAGAAATATTGGAAGATGTGAAAAGGGAAAAACTATTGTTGTTACAATAAGAAACATTATCCATATCTATTACAATAAAACCATATAGTAAATAATTAGATCCATAACAATTTTTTCTACAGAAAACATTCAAACAAGTACTATAAAAGTTTAAAGCATATCCAAACTGCATTAAAACAATAACAGAAACCAAATTCTGATGAATATCTGGAGTAAATAAAACATCATGTAGGATCAAAGTTCATCCATTATGCATGCTCAACTTGCAGGTGCCAACTCCTTTGACTTCGACTCGAGAGTTATTTCCCACATAAAGCCATTTTGATCCATATGGAATTTGATGAAATTCAATAAACACATCACGATCTTTAGCTATATGGTCTGTGGCACCTGAGTCTATAGTCTATAAAGGATAAGATTTAGCTAAATAAATAAACCTAGAAACATAAAGGGCACTTTCAAAAACATAAGAAACTCTTGAAAGCATTTCAAAAGTTTGTACCTTCTTTGGCTCGTTACACTCACAAGCAAAGTGACCTTGCTTGCCACAATTATAACACTTGACCTTTGTTATGTTCTTTTGGGAACAAGCTATAGGTGCTTTTTCTTTTGCCTCATTGTCATTTTTATTTCCAAAATAACCTCCCTTATGCCTTTTGGATCTTTTTCTGCTGTAGCCACCATATAACTTGCACTTGAAACTCTTGCCACCTTTTAAGTTTGAGATAGTCATATACACATAATTATTAGGCCTTGATGCTTGAATGCGATCTTCTTCTAGTTCCAAATGACGTGCAACATCATTAAGAGTCTTAATACTCTCATTATAGGTAAGATGCACCTTCATGTTCTCCCAATTATGAGGAAGTTATCGAATAACAACCTGAACCAATTGTTTATCAGTGAGAATGTGGCCAGCTTCATTTAGCTCACTAATCATATTAGACATTTCTCACAAATGTTGTCTTATATTATGATTAAGGCATTTCTTATATGTATTAAACTTGATAGTGAGTTTCATAAGTTTGGTAATAAAAGTTTTGCCAAACTTCAACTTCAGAGCTTCCCACATCTCCTTAGCAATATCATAATTCTTGAACTCACACATGAGATCATTTTCCTTACTGCTCAGCAACGTAATGCGAGCCATTAATTTCTTTTTGTTTAGGCTTCATAAGCGTCACGATCCCTACGATGTTGGGCCGTAGTGCCATCTTTAGGCTCATCTAGAACATGATTCAAAACTTCAAGAGCCTCTTGCTCTTCTAGGACATACTAGATTTTTAAACTCTAGATTTCATAATTATTCCCATTTAGTTTTTCACCTTTGTTCAACTCACCACCAATATTCTTAGAGACAGTAGCCATTTCACAAAGAAAATTCTACATGAAGACATATTTGCACATGATTAATCAATGCTATTTTACATTAATGACTAGCATAACATACATAAATTTTATCACAATTTTCAAATAAATTATTGATAATTTAGCATATAGTATAGAATAAAAAACTCACTAAGTTTCATAATCATCATCTAATACTATATGTTTAATTATCATTAATTTATCACATTGTGCAAAATTTCATCATATTAATCACTTAGGTATTTTACTATTGATTACCCTCATTTTTTTGTTTTATATTCAATTTCACAAAGAAATTGATATACAACATAAAAAAAATGAATAACAAAACAAAAAAAATTTATATTCACTAAGAATGGAAATATTTACATAACTAAATACAACAAAGAAAAATAATCTAATTACACCCATTGAAAATGAACAGAAATAGAACTAAGGAACTTATCATAAAGTTCTTTTGACAACTTATAACTAATGTTAGGTATCAATTTAAAATTTGACTTAATACACCTCCCACTATGAAGTTTATAACAATTAGTATAATGTTTGATACTATCTGCTCCACATGATAAATGTTCAAGTACAAATTTTTTGCAACTGATTTATACTCTTTAACTCATGTTTTCTTATCCCAAAGATAATCAAGAATTCGCTTATGGTGAAATTCGGACAAAATTGATCATAGAGCTACGTACTTATCATAGTCTTTTATTAAACCACCTTTCCAAATAATTTGTTGGATTCTTGAATGCACATCAATAATATAATTAACGAAATCATTCAAATCATAAGGATTAGAATTACGATCCATTCTCATTTTTTTAAAATCCTTAATAATTTTCTCAACTTTCTCTCAAAGTGTCCGAGTTCTGATCACACAAAATTTTCTATAACAAGGAGCCATAATTTTCTGTAACAAATACAGAAAAATTTTAATTAGTATACACATAATATACCAATTTTTTTTGTAACAAATACAAAAGAGAAAAAATATATATAGACAAGTATCATATTAATATTTTATTAATTAATCACACTAAGTGTTATAAATTTTTAAAAAATAATTGACTAAAAATAATATACAAATTTTAATCACACAAAAAAATTTCAAATAATTAATAATTACACTAAGTAATTAATAATTTTTAAATAATAAATTAAAAAAATTTATTTGTTAAATAATTTTTTAAGAATAAATATAATATTTATTAAAAAAACCTAAAAAATAGCAAAAGCATATCTTGACATGTGGGAGATCCAAGTTTCAAATCTTGATTGAAACAAAAATAAAAAATAAAAAATTAATTAATTTTTTTTTTTTAATTTTAGGCATCATTTTTAACCTCTAAAAAAATATTCCAGCTTTAAGTTGCCAACTTTGAGAGATTGTAACTCTCAATTTCCTTATTTATTCACCATGCTATGTAATTTAACATGTTAAACAACTTGCATACTTTCATTTAAACTTAAAAACATAAACTTAAATTTTCTATAATTTAACACTCAAATATGCCAATTAATCAGGATTTAACACTTATTTAAATTCTGGAAAAAAAATTCAGAATTTTATGTTCAACTAGCCAAGTTCTAGAGATCATAACTTTCACAATATGCATTCAAAATTCGTAATCTATATATCCCTAGAAAGTTTGAAATGTCTATTGCAATATAAAATCAATTTCATGCCTTAGAATATTACAAATATTAAGTTATGGATTTTCAAAGTAGTCAACATGCTACTGTTTAAAAAAATCAGAATGACAGTGACAATTAGCAAACTTTGAAAACTCATAACTCATTCATTTTTTAACAAAAAAACGTGATCTATATGTCAAATTAAAGCTTGCAATGTCTAATTTCATTATGTCACAACAAGAAAATATATAACATATTTTTTATAGCGGAAAAATTGTTCAAAGTTTGTCATATGAACAAGTATAAACATGTTTTACAAAAGCGCACAAACATGACAGAATTAATTCTCTACAAATTTTTCATATTCTAATCCATATTTTCATACTAGAATACAAGTAAGCAAGCTCTGCCAATGAAGGAAAAATTAATAAACGAATAATCAGAAAAATTTATGGGTTTTTTCTGTTGCAAATTCCTAAAATCCAATAATACTTGTATCATTAGTCCATGAAAATGAATCACAATATGGAAACCTTTTCTAATTTTCACAACCTAAATATCTCTTGTGCAGAGAAAGTGAAATTCAGAGAAATTTTCAGAGAGAACATCCTTTTTTTTTGTTTCACTTATTCTTTTTTGAATTTGCATTTTTTTTTGTTTCACATATAATAACTCTCTTTTGGGAGTTGTTGATTGGATGATTGACAATTACTGCTTATCCATTTTTTTAATTAAAATAAAATTAATTATATATAAAGTGTATTCGGGTTGACCCATCAAGGGTAACCCAATCTATATTCTAACAATAATTTATATTTCTTCCTATATTTTAATTTTCATTTTCTTAAAAAAATTTAATGTTAGTGTTCTTAGTTAGATTATTATATTTGTAATATATTTCTTGTACATATTTGTATTTATTGTTTGAGACTAACTTTATCTTTTTTTTTAGATTAATTTTTGTAACTAATTTGGATTTATTTATTATGTTAGACAAAATAGTGGTGCAGAATTTGAACATTGTTGTTTTAGATTCTAGAGTTATTATTTCATTTTATTTTATTTTTTGCATGTTTAATGGGTTATACTCATTTCTTCTCCCTCCATTTCTTTACATGTGTATTTTATTTATTTATTTTGTTAATTTAATTGTGAATGCATGATGTGATGGATGTTGGACTTAATTGCATGAAAATGGAATAATTGACAAACTTGAATTTAATTGTAAAATTTAGAAATTATTTGGAGAAAATTGTAATTTTGCATGTTAAAGGGGAATAGTTAAGTGATTAAAAATAACAAAATACGAAACACAAACTAAGGCCAACCGTAAAGTTAGGTGAGCATTTCAAAAGCATATATCTAGTTTCAGGATCCAGTCTCTGAAGAAGGATGCTGAAGGCTCTTCGTGGGATCCAGTTGCTATAAATTATGTCTCGAATTCAATTCAGGTGGCGACTCCTAACTCCGATTTAGGTTTCATGCCCAGATTGTATTCTATAGTGGACCTCGAGCCCACACAATATCGTGATTACCAAATACTCAGACGTGCACTGAGCTCTACCACCTACAACTATTATATTATGACAATTGTATTTTATGAAGGGCAACGCTCCAAAAATTAGGTACATGCTTTGCATTAATGCAAATTAAAGATGAAAGTCAAGATTTATGTAATAAATCGGAAGGAACATTGTTATCATAACATTTGAATTTCATAAAAATAATTTCTAAAAAATTAAGTATATAACATTTTACTTGAGAGATACAAGCATTAGTCACAAATTAAAGAGATGGAAGTTGTTATTGAGTAGGAAATTGTACCTGGTAAATGCAATTATTAGATCATTTGGTTATACTTTCATTGTTTGTAAAATAAAATTCTTGAAGGGTATGTATACATGGAGTACAACAGTTTCTTATTGTACATATATCATGAATTTAACAATTGGTATAACTCTTAAGGTTTGCGGCACTCATTTGTGTTGTGTTTCACCCTAAATAGTAAGTATATCACCCTTCTCTCTATCACTAACAACTAACTAGTCGTGACCATATAGGGCTTTAACAAGTGATACCATTAAAAAGAAAAACAATTGGTATAATCCTTTAAGCAAGGCAAATAGTTTCAAATTCAATTTCTCTGAGAAAATTCCCATTTTACCCAACCCATTTCAGCAAAAACAAACACCAAGGTCAGTTTAGTCATTTAACACCCAACAGCTCCCCAACTCTAAACAGGAATTCTTGGCGGGAAAGACGGAGAGCTAACAGAAAAATGAAAAAACCTTAAAAAATAAAAAAAAAATAAAAATTGAAAAAAATGAGGTTAGGGTTAGTGCTCTTGTTCCCGCCAAAAAAAAGGGGCAGATAGGCCGGGCAGGACAGAAGCAGGCAAGCAAAGTAGTCCATCTATTAAAACCGCGTGGAGAAAGAGCAAAAACAAAAAAAGTCAAAATTGGGCCAAACAGAAGCTAATTTGCCATTCCCATTATAAAAAACAAATATATTTGTAGAATCTTGTTGCAATGGCTAAAAGTGTTTCAAATTTGTCTAGAAATGAATGACTTTGGATTCCATGGAAGACCCATTTATGAGTGCAGTGCATGTCTATCATAAATAAATACAATTCTTATTCTTCTTCGGTTCCTTCATTTATTTTCATGCATTGGATTCTTCTCCAATTTCAACTTTTGCATCCTTCTCTTATTCATTGCCCAAATCCTTTCCACATCTCCAATTATGTAACTTGTCAGCCTCCCAGTTATTTTACCCTCTTTATTTCATGTAACCTAAATATTTATTTCATTATTTTCCACTAAGCATATAAATATATGTACTCAAATAAATTCTAAACTGTTAACGATTGAGTAATCTAGTGATATATTTCATTTTAATATATTAAAATAAAAATTGAAAAAATTTTATCGTCTTTATAGTTATATTATAACTGAACCGGATTAATCAGAGTTCACTGAATTTTAAATATCGATAGTTTAGATAAAATAAATAAATAGAAGTTGGAATTTTATCTTCTCCATGCCGAGTTCAAAAGAAAAACCTTAAACTATTAGTAAAATAAATAAGCCCTAAACTATATATAAAATATATAATAAAATTACATTAAAGTCTGTCGAAATCAAAGATTACATTTTTTTCTATAAAATCCAATAATGTGTGAGGTTTATCAAGTTCAAGATAAAATATTAGGTATTGTATTTGTTCTTGTTATCGGGCCTTAGGTTAGATTTATCACTTTTATTTGATTTTAATGCAAAATAAATTAGTAAAAAAATAAATAAAATATGTATCATGGCATGGCTCTAAAGGATTATGAATAGTTTAATTACTTCTAAAGTAATTAAGGACTCCTTCATAGCAATGGTTGATTTTACACAGGTTATGAAATAATAATTTCTATGGCAATTAATGTGTTAGTAGAGAACAATTATTTTTAGATACCCTTAATTAAAAGTTAGAATTTTCACATGAAATAGTAAGAAAAATGGTACAAAATAATTTATCAAAAATATACTTTTTATTTTGAGCTACATATGATTTCATTTTTTTTCCACTACTCCTTTTCTCTTTTCCCCTTTCTTTTGTAGTACTTTTTTTTTTTTTTGGGTAATAAGAACCATGTTTGAACTTGTAATAAATTAATAAATACATACATGCAACTGGCCATTTATTAATCCTTTCAAGTTAAGCCAGCAATAATGGAACAACAATATGTTGTACCTTTTGTTTAAACCATTATTAGGTCAAAATTAGTTGATAATTAATAGATGGGCATCCTATGCTTAATTGAGATTTTAATCACATGATTTTCACACAACAATTATGCTTTGATTCCTTTTGACCAATTCTCAACATTTATTGTACTTGTATACCTAATTTTGTATTTTATAGGTAAGAAATTAGAATACAGTTAATATATAGTTTTTTTTCAAAACTCTTTCCCATAAGTAGCGAAATGGCCAAATATATATATGAATATTAAATGAGGAGAATGGGGTTCAATATTTGTCCTCTTTTATTCTCTCTTTATAACAGAGCATTAAACCATTTATACTAATAATAAAAAATAAAGTAAAAAATTCTAACACTTAAAAATTTATTAAATTAAGTCAGTGAGAGAATAGTAAAGTGATAACTCCTCTCTAAAGACATCCTGAGGTGTAGGGTTCGATTCCTGCCATCGTTGATTTAAAAAAAATAATTGTCTTGTTGTAAAGTTCATCAAAATTTTATATCATATGATCTCTCTATTAATCCAAAAATTTATTAAATTAAACAAAAGGATTGCTTTTTATCCTGTTGATTTAAAATGGGAGAAACGTTTTCTATTATGTAGTCCATCAAAACTTACTTTATATAACCTTTTTATTAACAAAAAATTTATTAAATTAAACAAAAGAATTGCTTTTTATCTTTAGAGGATAATGAATTACGGAGCAACAATGGTACAAAGATTTATCTCATGCAAAGAGTACACAATGACAATGCGCATGAATGCATCAAATCTATGATATTAATTGCTTGATCAATTTGAGTTGAATTGCAACCATAAAAAAGAAAGAGATAATGAGGGGCTGATTGAATGGTAAAAAACACAACGTGTAGCCTTGTTATCGTCTTGTTTAATTATCATGATCTCTTCTTTGGACTTTGGCCCCCCCACTAGACAAGGAAATCAAGCTTGGTTGGAATCTAATCCACCTTCAAAGAGACAAGAAGAAGTCATTCATTCACCTGGATCTAACTTGGTCAAGATTGTGTGATTACTCCATGAACACTAGTTCATATCTGTGACATCACATAAGATGTCATTTCTTTTTGACAAGGATTGCTTGCATGCTACCCAACAACCCTAATGCTTCTTCAACTTTGAGTTGAACATAACAGGCATCTAATTAAGTTTGTAAATTAAAAATCTTAAATTTTTTTAGGTGGAATGATCCAAATTTTTTTCTTTTATCATCAATAGTAGTGTATAAAAGGCTTAAATGCAATTTATTTGTTATAAGAGTGACGTCTGTTAATTGTCAATTTTTTTAAATATTTTTATGGACATTATATTTATAGATTTCATAAATTTATATATCAAGAGATTAAATTTCTTAAAAATGAGGAAGAAAATTTGGACTCAAAATCTCTCATTTAAGAAAAATGTTCCAATTGAACTATACCTCAAGTTTGAGGTTTATGGATTTAGATTCCACTGATGTAGGAATTGGATGTTTATTTATAAGTTATTTTGATTGTAAGTTGTTTGATTTGGTGTGGGTACTATAAAATTGTAAGTTTGGTTAATTATTTTATCTTAGAAATCTATATATATATATATATATATATATATATATATATATTAAATTCTAAGTCATAGAGTCATTTAGTAAAAAATTTGACAAATATTTATTTTTATATTTAAGTATTTACTGTAAAAAGCTAACGTGTCAAACTATTAAAAACTAGTCGTAATTTCGCGCAATGCGCAGACTGTGAAATAAAATGATATAAATAATTTGAATGGAATAATAACTAAATAAATTAAAAATTAAAAAAAAATTATATTAATTTTATTTTCTTTAATTTTTGTTGTCATAATTTCTTAGTGATAATAAAATTTATTTTTAGAATTATTAAATTAGTTTTTTTAAAATAAAAAATTATTAAATTAGTATTGAAATATATATAATAGTGTTTTAGTTAAAAATAATATTAAGTAATTATTATAATTTTTTAATTTTTTAATGGTTTAGAAAAAATATTTTGAGTGATTTAAGGTACAAAATATGTAGTATATAAATAATTTTAGAATTTGAATAGTATTGAAATATGTATAATAGTGTTTTAATTAAAAAATAATACTAAATAACTATTAAAAATATTTATTTTTAAAATTAGGATTTTTAATAACTTAACATATTAGCTTTTAGAATGAATACTCAAATATGAAGATGGACACTTCTCAAATTTTTAGTTTAATGATTTTAGGACTCAAGATTTAATATATA
>CATIWM010254374.1:0-19535 GCA_949671775.1 Mallotus repandus
TCATATTGGATCATGTCAACCCGATATTACAAGACAAAAATAATAGATGAGCGTAGGCTTAATAGTGAACGCAGACCCCCTTTCTTATAGATATGAAATCAATGACTTAAAAGACAGATAAATGCCGAGAAAAAACTGTTAGACTTCTTTATTGCATTGCGAATAAGATTGAAGATGAAGATTTTCTGATACAGTACGGGCACTGGATGGAAAAGACAGAGAAGAGACCAACCCAACAAAAGGGCATACCTAAAGGAGCACCAATCGCCCCCGACAAACATCTATCTGTGTGAAGCCGACCTATAGATAAAAAGAACAATGAAATATGAAATTCAAAAGATGCTTTGAGAGTGCGAGATACGTGGACAGGGAGTACGCAGCCGAACAACTGCAGAAGCTTCCAACAGTGATAGTGAAACTAACCAGACTAACCAGATGGGCCGTCCAAAACTTGAAGCTGACATGAAAATTGGAAATCAACGTTGGATCCCGGCTATCCGAAAAACGACATAATCCATTCAAAATTTATAAAATTTATTATGATTTTTAAATAGTAAATTAGTCATTTATTAAAAGTTTTTTATAAAAATAATATTTTTATAATTGTATTATGTAAATTGTTAAATTATAGATATTATATTTTTTGTGCAAAATAGTATTTTAATGATTATAAATATTATACAAAATAAATGGATTGTGTTAAATTTTATGATTCACACAACTTATTTAAAATAAATAAGTCATATATACAGTATTTGTATAATCTATTTAATTTTCATGTTGTGTGGAAAATTCATGTTGTTGTCGAATCTATTTTGTCAAAATTCATCCTGATGAAGAAGCAGGATGCAACGTGGGAAATTCATGCTGTTGTTGAATTTTTTTGTCAAAATTTAATCAATTTTTGTATGTTTCTTTTTTATGTAAATAAGGTTATTGCTTGGGTTGCTAAAGTTGTTATTTCCTATACCAGTAATTGTTAGAATCAATTGGGTAGGGGTTATTGATTTTGGATTCAAATTTTGATATATACAATCACATTAAATTAGTTGTTAAAAATTTTTTACTACTCTTATAATTCTATCCGGATCAAAATGTACCTACTGAATTTGAGGCTATGTTAATAATATCTATTTTCTTTTGGAAAAAAAAAGACTATATTATGATTTATTTGTTGATTTTTTAAAATTTTCTCAAATAATTATTTTATTGCTCTCATATCTACATGAGTTATATTATTTACAAATATTTGGTTATTTTCGTAAGGACCCGCGGCCAATGGTCCAACCTTTTACAGGTAAAGCGAGAGACTTAGTTTTAAATTTTTATTTTTTATTTTTTTATATACTAACGTATTTAAGAAACACAAAAATATGGTCCATAACTCATTGCTTAAAGCTAATGGGTGGTGCATGCATGCATTAACTTTTAGGATTCATGAATATCCAAATGCGGACCCGAGTAGGGCCTCTAAGGTCATGAAGCCCTCGCCATGTGCAAATTGTGTAGCTTTTGTGTTTTTTTTTTTTTATCAATAAAAATGTTAAAATAATTTAAATATGTATAAATTGTATAATAAAAAATAATTATTTTTAAAAATTTAACAAAAATTATTTTTACAAATTATTAATAATAAAATTTAAACACTAAATTTGGATGATTTCAAAAATAAAAAAATATACTTAAGTTAAAAAGTGATTTCCCAGTAGATTGAAGTATGAATACTAGGATTTAACTATTTTGTTAAGAAAATCTTCAATCCATTCTTTATTTGTCATAAACTCTTTATTATAAAAAATGATTTTAAAAAATAACACTTCAACCCACTCTTTAAAGCTAAATTATAAATTAAAGAGTGAGTATGACTCTCTACAAAATTCACTCTCTATACAAAATGTTAATTAATAAAGTTTTATTTTTCATACACATCCTTATTTTTCATTGGCTTCTTTTATTATCTAAAATTTATTTCTCTTTCTTCCTACAATATTTAAAAATTAATATTAAATATTTTTAGGATAAAATAAAATAAAGAATGAAATATAAAGAGTACATTTAACTTAAATTAAATTATTTACTCTTTATATTGAAAGATATTTTAAAATGTTCTTTATTACCTAAAATATATTTTTTATTTTAAAGAGCACAATTAGAGATGCTATAAGTAACCTTTAATTTCATAACTTATGTGCTCATTTGCTTGTGCTTGCTTGTTGATGTTCAAAGCATTTGGTTTAATTGGTGATTAAGGATGGATTAATTTTAGGTATTAATGTGAAGAGTTTAGGGATTATCATTTTTAGATATCATTGCGCAAGCAAATATGTTTACTGTTACTGGCAAAAAAAAAATTGTTTACTGTTCAATGGGCTTAGCTGGTTAAAAATAGAACTCCTAGTGTCAAAAATCTATAGGCTATGGATGGTTTACAATATCATCATAATCAATGCAAACAGCCACCTTGCTCTGTTCCCCACCCCCATGAGCCACTCAGTCGTGACAGCATAATCATTATAAAAAACATCTCAAAGATGATATGACCATTTTTTCCTCAGGATTGACACAAGTTACTATGGGTTAAAATCTAGAAATTTCAAACTTGTCATGCAGAAGTGAACAGCAATAAAACTAGATTGTGTGATAATAGAAGCCAGAAACTCTTAGGTGATTAAGGATCACTCACTTTGGAGTCATGCTTCATTGAGTAATTCCTCAAAATATCACTTGACATAACAAGTCATAAATGGTTGCAATTTTTCTGCTTAAGGATGAGAATATTTTCACATCTTTGGTGGGGAGGGATGCATGAGGTTCACTGATGGAGAAGTAAGACCAATAAAAGCTAAAAAGCTAGTTGATTGAGAGGCAAGATAGAGGTCCTTTGAGCATCTCACTTGGGGCCAAGAGACAGTCTCCAAGGTTACAAAATTTCTTGTAGGAATACAGTTACTGGAACCATATAAAATTACAGAACTGGAAACTCTGTGATGTATTTTCAAAGACATTGGAGAAGTCAAATGATATATAACTTGACAATGTTAAACATCTCACCCTACACTGGTCAATGTTTCCAGACAACAATTAAATGAATTGGAAAAAAAAAAAAGATTCATCCTGAACTTAAGTCCTGCAATAAGAGAAGGAAAACTCACTAGCGGAGTGTCTTTTTAGACAATGACAGACAATATCTTGAGGGTTCCATATGCCAATAAAAAGCAAGAAAATAGGGGAAAAAAAAAATATTTTGTTTGTTCTTTTAGGCAGGTCATTTGCCTTTTATTTTACTTTTAAGGCTTTAAACCATTCTTCTAAACTTGCTAAATGCTTAGTCTGCAAGTGTGGCTTTTTGACTGGCTTGAACAAGATTGAATAGATAGTCCTGAAGTTGTTCAGATGATGACGAGGAAGGGAACAAGCTATGGCCAAATTTTTAGGCTCCAAGCTATAAGAAAACAGAGTATCTGCTAGCCGCATATAAACTATCTGCAAGTCTTCAATAAAACCAACGAATTCAATGTATTCCATGGAAATATTTTGACTATCGGACTTTGATTTTGCATCCTTAATCAGCTTTTATAATGTAGATCTATCAACAAGCTCATTAGTTTTCATCTCCCACTTGTGATCTGAATCACCATCATCTTCTTCATCATCATCCACCACTAACTCAAGCGGACAAATGGAGTAGTCACGGCATTGTTGAGAGTAACGGATACGGCCTTGAGATTCTCCTAAAAGTTTTGACAAAGGAAAAAATTGGCGATCGCCATGAAAATACATGGGGACGTAGGCAGCTTTCAGTATGTTTCTCTTTATATTGTAAGTGAGCAAGCTCTGATACCATACCAAATAAAATTTTCCATTAATACCATTTGATGTGTTATTTGTTATCTTTTGTGCTGTTTTGGCATGTATGATTGGGTTCGCTCTATGTTGTTGCTTACTTGAATCATAGCAATTCTCTATGCTGTTTCAGGGTAGGTATTAAAAGATTGTATTTGTTTGGAATGATAACGAAATCTTAAACAAACAAGAGTCTTGTTATTGCTTTCTTGCTATTGCTTTATTTCTTGTGTGATTAAATGGAGCTTGTTGCTGTTGTTATTTCATATTTAACAAACAGGAAGGTGCATCAGAAGCAGATCTTAGTATCCTACTAAAATACAGATTTCAGGTAACAGGTGATGAGGAAAAGCCCAGTATTGTAGCAGGGAAAATGGTTCCCATTGAAACAAGCAGTGGATACCTTGCAAAAGAACGTATACTATTACTTGAGGATTCAGTAAGTCACTGTTTACTTGGTCTAAACCACTAGTATTCAGAGCCTACTGGACTCTAACTAATCTAGTTTAACTCAGGCAGGACCACAAGGGCAATAAAAATCTTCCAACAATTAATTCAACTCCACTGCATTCACTGTTTTTAACACACGAATTGTTCTTTTCAATGGAGAACTATTGTAGAATTAGAGATTATCTAGGGGCAGAAAGTACATCTTCATTCTCTAGTGCTATTCCTCTTAAATTTTAAATTGTTAATTCTGTCACCAAAACTTGTCTTGAGAAGCTTGTAATTGAAATATCCTGAAATTTACTCGACAGAATTAATAAATTGAAAACTGATTGAAGCACATACAAGATTTGATTGTCGTTAACTCATTATCATTTTGGAAAGATGGGATTGATGTAATTGGTTATATACTCATGATCAGTTTGTTCTCTGCCCATATGAGGATGGAGCTGAGCTTCATGCACTCCCTTGCAACCATCATTTCTACCCGGCATGTATTGTGAAATGGCTCAAGATGAAAGCTACATGTCCTAGGCCCTTGCAAGTATAACATTCTCAAAGTCAAAGGAAATGAACAGGTATATATGATTAACAAGGAGCTCAGATCCCACTAACATCTGGGTTCATCCCGATACCTGCAATTTGTTATACAAACAGAACAAAGAAACTGTTCTTTCTTTCTTCTTCTCCCAATTGTATGAATCCCAAGTGGAGGGATAGTTCTACAATCTACACCTATCTAGTTCTATCCATGAAGATCAAAATAACACAGATTACTAGCACACCGACAGTAGGTGATCAAATTAAAATCTAGAAGCGACACTTCATTGATCCATGCTTTCTCCATATTAGGATTTCTATTTTAATTGCATTATAGAATTGTCTTGCATAAAACAAATGCTTAAAATTTTGGCATAGTTTTTGCACCATTTGACAGTCAATGTTTGACATTCTGTTGAAATCCTGTTTCTTCTAATCTACATTTGAAGATAATCCTTTTGACTCCGAATCTCTACAATTTGATTCTGTGTATATCCTGCGTAGCAGCTTGGCTGAATCTCTACCTTTTGACTCTGTATATACCAAATCTAGTTCACGAACGCTTCGTTCACAAAATCAGCATGCTATGAATGTCTTGCGTTGTTAACATATTTCAGTCAGAAATGTGGTGAGGAATTTAGTCATCTCTTCATACATATATTGCTAGTTGATAAAATAAAGAAAAAAAATTGTCAGAATGATGAATATCATGTCTCTTTCCCATGAGTTTACAATGATACAGTTACATTCTTAGAAAGCTTATAATCAATCGCATTCAGTAATAAGAAGAGTAAAGAATGGCATGCCACTTAAGAGTAACAAGTGTGGAGACGTCAGACATGTAGCTAAATTATCACTAAACCCTTATTTGGTTAAATTCCACCAAAGAATTCATTTTATTTGAAAATGAATTCCAAATAAAATTCATTTGCAAATGGATTTTTATTAATAAAATATATTTGGTTTAAATGAATAATTTATGAAATTCATTTAAAATGAATTTCATATTTTGTAATATTGTGTTTGGTATAAATCTAGAATTCAAGTTAATTTTTAATTTTAGTCAAAAATACCTAAAGAGATTATGTTATTACTTTTTTTTAATTTCATATTATATTATTAAAAGTGTGATTATTTAACATTCAAATTAATATTTAACTTCTTTTTAAATATTTATTTAATTATTATTTTAAATTAATGTTCTAATTCATAAATTTTAAATTTTTGATTCAAAATTCATTAAAAAATAAAATTATGATTATATGAAAAATCTAAATTAAGGTTAGATTAAGTACTGTCCCAAAACAGAACAAATTTCAAATAGAATTAGAAAAACTGCACATTTCTATTCAATTATTGACTATTTTGATGAAACTAAGAACCTAATTTGGGGCACTCAAACATAATAGTGACCATTAATGTGCCCAAGGGTCCTCTAACAATTTGAAGTGCATATGTAGATAAATCAGAATTAGTCTTGGTTCCAACCTTGAATTGCCAAATTCATTTTATTGAATGGCTATTTAACAACTAGCAAATTACTCTGATGCATCTAAAACTAACTGCATGGATACAATGGATTTGATGTAACACCTGCGAGAAGGATATGAATAGGATAAGTATGGGAATGCCAATCTCAACGCATCTTCCAACCTGATGCAAATTCACAAGAAACACATTGTACGAATAAGATTAAGCAAAGCAATAGTGTAGTTGTTTCAAAATAAAAATAATGAAGATATTTTAGTCATTTTAGAAATATAGTTTTAAAAATTATAAAATTTATTTACAAATTTCAATTTTTTTCATTAAAATTTCATCTAGTTATAATAAAATTTACAAATTTAAAAAGATAGAATTACAAATAAATTCTACAACTTACTTGTTTAAACCAAACACACAATATTAGAAATTTCAAATGAATTTCATAAAATTTTGTGAAATTCATTTTGTACCAAATAAATCCTAATAGCAATTATTTTAAAAAAGGATATTTTTGGTGAAATGAAATGCAAATAAACATGAATTCCTAAGACAGAAATAGATGGATAGAAAAGGAGCACGAAAAGAATGATTTGAAGACTGCCAAAAAGCAAATAATGAAAAAGGGCCATCAAAACATGCAAACAAAAAAATAATAATAACAAGAAAGAAAATCTCACCTATAAAACGAACAAATGTGAAACCTCAAAATTGATAAGGCAAAAATGCACACAGTAATACTTCTGGACTCTGATCAAATTTACAGAAGCATCTGCGGCTCCTTTAGTTGCAGATTATAGCCAAGAATGTGACCATCAATCCTGATGAAAAAACTTTCTTCATCAATGAATAACGGCCAAGTATTTAATTAGTAGTTATGTGCCCATAATCTTATTTCCAAAAACATATTTAATTTCCTCCCATGGTTTAAGATTGAATAAATATAATCTACAACTAAAACAATATATCTTTGTAACACACTTTTATAATAATTATTATCACATATTTCTAATGATAAAATCATGCAAATATCACTTTTGTAATAATCACTTTAATCATGTTTTAAAAAGAAAAAATTATAAAATGTACGCCTCATCTTTCTTTATAAATATAATTTCTATAGGGATTTTGTTCCTGTTTCACCAAGTGAAAGATATCGTACCATAAAATTGTTGAAATTTTTTGGTAGTGGGCTGTATTAATTATGGGTTATATAACAAAATAAGTTGATTTACATAAAATTATATCAGACTCTAATTAATTATGGAGTGGGTGTACTCTCATTAGTATGGGTTATTCAAGTCCATGGACTCATGATGGTAATAGTTCATGGCCTCCCTATATACAGATAACTAAGTCTCCTTTGCCCTCATCTCTGGTTTTTAACGTTCTTCTAAAGCAAGAAGAACATATGAAATGCTTGCACCATCTTGAGAGCTGAGGTTGAAGGCAGAAGAAGAACTTGATTAAAGTGCAAATTCCCTTATTCTTTTTCTTTTCTACATAAAAGCTCACGATGGATCCCCAAACAGTTTCATGTTCTCAACTAAAATATGTATTCTAATATTTCATGAATTGTTTTCTTGTTGCAAGTACTTAAATTTGATTTGTTTCATGAAATTGAATTTGGAAACCTTGATGCATGCAACCAAGAGGGCTAACAAAAATTTCTAGAAAATTAAGAACCACGGCTGTGCGACACCTTCTCGCATTCTGCTGCTCTTCTTAACTTCAACAATGTTGTATTTTGTGAATTCGTGACCCATTTTGTTTTCAAAAAAGAAACTGACTACTATACTAATTTTTAGCATATAATATATAAATAATATTGATTCCAATTTCTTTAAAAACCAAACACTTATTTAATATTTTTATTCTATTATGATTTATCTTTATTTTGATTCTTACTTTCAAATATGAATTAAACCACCTCTAAATTTTTTAAAAAATGTAAAATTAATAATAACCTAAAACAAATATAATAACTTATGGTATTAACGAAGCATTCATACTTCTTATAAGCAAACAAACTATCCAGTAGGATGCTAAAAGTACATTAATTTTAAATATTTTAGCTTATGGTGTGTGCATGTGATGCTGCATTAGTAGTGTTCTACTCGGATCCCATCGCTAGTTTAAAGTGTGTGTGTGGCATATATACCATTCCGCGCTTAATAAAATCATCATAATTTTGTTAAGTGACGTGTGGTGTCTCTGTGCCGTGTGTGTTGAGTTATAAAAAAAAAATTATTAATTGTAAAATTATTCATATTCAAAATGTCAATGAAGATTTTGCCTACAATTAGGTTAGGCCAAAATGAATAAAAAATAATGATAAAAAAAATTTGTCCCTTTCATCAATTTTATCTAATTTCAATTTAAATTAACAAATTAAAATTCTTATAGTAATAAAGTACAAAAAAAAAATTATATTAAAAAATTATATGTTTCCAAATTTTTTTGAGCTGAATTGATTTTGAATTTGTTATATGCTTTATTGCTTTTTGTATGCATTTATTTTCAACTTGACTAAATTTAACTTGAGTTTTTTTAATAATTTGATTAAATTTAATTTGAGCTTATTATTACATGGAACTTGCAATTGCAATCTCCAATTAAATTTTTTATTTATTTTAAAAAAAAATCGAAAGAAATAGTAATTTTTACAAATTCGTTTGACTAAAACCATGTGTAGAAGATAAGACACAAATGGTGGAAGTGTGGGCTGGTTCAAATGCAACTCAGATGCAGCCATTTCGGTGGATGGCTCTACAGCGGGAATTGGTTTGCTTATTAGGAATGACGTAGGAGCTGTCATCCGAGGCAAATGGTTCACAATCCCTTCTATTGGTTCAGTTCGGGAGGCAATTCGATGCTGTGGTAATCTTGGTCTTCAAAGAGTACAATTTGAAACAGATTCTCTTTAGGTTGTTAATGCCTTTAACTCTTCAACTGAAGACTCATCAGATTTTGGGTTATTAATTAATGACTGCATCTCTTTGTGTTATCAGAGTTTAGATTTCTCTGTTCACCATGTAATGGGGCATGCTAATGACTGTGCTCATGCTCTTGCAAAAGCAGCCCTCTTATTTGCTTGCTCCAATGAATTTTTGTTTCCTCCTTTTTTCTAGAGGAGCATCTCTTATTTGATGATTAAAATCTGCTGTTTCATTTCAAAAAAAAAAAAAAAAAAATCATGTTGATACCCTATATTAATATTTTATTCTAATAAGGATTATAATTTAGCAAAGAGGAGGAATACTGTTGGAAGAAAAATACTCAATTAAAAAGATGCTCATAAAGGAAGTTTACTTCTCTCCTAAACAAGACAATCCATACTTAAGAAAGAATCTTATTCCTAAGAGGTTTGGGTCAATCTCTCCCTATATATACATCTCATGACATCTTAGATCATTCATTCACACATTCTTATAATCTACATCAAGTCATCATTTCATCACCTCATGATCATCATTCTCACATATAAACATCCATCCTATATCTATTCTACTTCTTTATTCTACTTTCCTCGCTTTATATTATTTTCTCCATACAAATACTGACTTAAGTTTCGGAGTGTTTATGGGGAAAACCCCGCCCTTTCACCCGACTTTCTTGTCAATGCAGGTTCCACGAGCAATGATCCAATTTGGAGTTGTCACATTCGTAGAAGTAAAAACATTGGGCTATTATTGAAGATCCCCACTTATCTGTCTCTGTTTACAAATATGTGTGTACCATTTTTTTACCAAATTCATTGCATTAAAGAAAAGAAATTACAACTATTGTTCCTTAAGAACAAGATGCATGAAATCTAGATGAATATTAAACCCAGAATCTAAAAAACAAATAGCAGAACTATGTTTGGTCAACGAGTTAGTAACCTGATTCACTCTTCTTAGGATATGCTGAATTCGAATGTTTTGGTGGCTGGATATTAAAACATGGATTTGCTTACTCAATACGTCTACTTCCTAAGGTCTGCAGTCCGTAAATGAATTGCAAATGTTCACCACTTCTAAACAGTCAGATTTAACAAGAAGAAGTCCGTTTTGGAATTTACTAGCAAATAGAACTGCTTCCTTGATGGCATGTATCTCAACCTGTAAAGGGGATGAGGTTGTGAGATTTTTTGTATTGATATGGATTAGTTGACCCTTACTATCTCTGCAACAAAGGCGACAGAGCAACATTTGGTTATTTTGTCAAAAGTGGCATCACAATTGATTTTCCAGCTTCCTACTTGTGGAGGTTCCCAATGATTCAAAATCTGAGTCCTACGCACATCAGCATTAACAGTACTGTTAGAGACTAACAAGGTTACTCCATTAGAATTTAAATACTGAATAGAAGACCACCAACTCATGATCCTTTCTATGATCTCTCGTTATTCCTCCATCACCTCATTGAACTACTTTTTGTTTCGAGATTTCCATATAAACCAACAAACACCCGCTACTAATCTCAAAGAATCTGCTGCCTTGTGCGCCTCCAAAAGATTATTTATTTTCGTCCACCAACAGTTGAAAGATTGAAACCCAGAATCTTGAGGAACATAACCAAGTTGACTAGCAAATCAAACTCTTTTTGAGTGTTCACAAAGAAATAATGCATGCTCCAGAGTTTCTGAAGCATACCTGCATCTTTTACATTTATCTTCTACTTTACACCCTCTTTGAACTAATGCTGAGTTGGTTGCTAAAGCATTCAAAGAACACTTCCATAAAAAAACCTTCACTTTAGGAGGAATCTGAAGATGCCAAATTGATTTCCACACCTCCTTGATCCTTTAACTAAAATTAGAAGTATTCCCATTTACATATCTGTCATGAGAAAGCTGCTTGAGAAATTTATAGGCACTTTTTACCGAATACTGACCTCTACGATCATGATGCTAAATAACTCTATCATCATCAGCTCCATTTTGCACAGTAATGCTTTTAATAGCATTTTGTTCATTCAAAGAGAAAAGAGTATATAAGATATCTTGCTTCCATTCACCTGAATTGTTATTAATCAGGTCTTTAACCAGAAAAACTTCAGTGTTCTCAGATTGGTGGGAGACAGGGCGAAAGTTCGGGAGAGACAGAATCCATGGATCCTTCTATATCCTGATGTCTGTTTCTGATCGAACACGCCATCTTTATCCCATTTTCAATACATCCCGACCCTTCAAGAGACTTGACCACAACCATGAACCTCTACTTCTTTGCTTATCATCCAAAAAAGAAGAGTGAGGAAAATATATACCTTTCAGAACTTTGGCACATAATATTTCAGGATTTTGAAGAATACACCACCCCATTTTGCCCAACAAAGCTACGTTAAACTGATCCAACTTTTGAAATCCCATACCACCAAGTTTTTTAATTTCTATGAGAAGTTCCCATTTTACTAATGTGTATAATATTTACATATATTTGAGTTGAATTTTAATGAATTTTGAATAATTAAATGATCTTATTTGGGTAGAATTTAGGTTAATTAGGAAATATTTTGGTTTAGAGTTTTGGATTTTTGTTATTTTTGGTTTAATTTTAGTTTGATTAGGAGTATTTTTTGTTTTAATTATTATTCCTCTTTTTTTGGTGATTTAATAAACGATTTCTAAAAAATTAAAGGAAAAAATCGAGCGTGGCCATAACATGGGTGTGTCTTAGCTCGTGTCATAAGCACACCTTGCAGCATGGCCATGTTGTAAGCTATGCTGTGTTCTGTCCCACTTGAAAAATTGAAGAAATATTGACACAGTTTGAAGCACGGCCATGTCGAAAGCTATGTGCCTTTCTGTGGGAAATTAGAAAAGTGACGAATTGAGGCACGGTTTGAAGCACAACCATGTTCAAAGCCGTGCCAGAGAACTCCAACTTGACACCAGATAAGACATGACCATGTTCAAAGCCATGTCAGATAAAAGAGATTTTTCCTAAGCGAAAAAAAAGAGGAATCCAAGGGTGAAGAGGTATTCTATCAAGTTTTCCTATAAAAGGGATGTTAAGAGGTGTTTTGGACATCCATTCTAATTCGGGGAGCAATCTTTAAAGCCAAAGATCGAAGAGGAGTCGTAAGATTCAAGAGATTTATTCATATTTTCTTCTTCTTCATCTTTTATTCTTTTAATTATGTTTATGATTGTTGCCACAATTATGTGTGGCTAAACTCCTTTTAGGGTTTAGGTTAGGAGTAGTTATTCTATGATGTGATTGAGCACAAAGTTTTATTTTTCAGTTAATTCTATGAGTTGCACTTAATGTATGCTTTCATTCTTGGCTAGTTTGTTTGCATGTTTATGGGTAGATTCACCAATGAGAGTTAGGGAAATTTATCAGCTTGAGACTCATAGGATTTAGACCACTCGACCACGAGAATAGAAGAGCTCTTCGGGGGACCATAAGAGTAAGGAAGCGCTTCATTGGTAAATTAATTGTTAAGGAACTTAATGAGTTTTGATTAATTTCTTAATCACGAGAGTAGGTTAAACTTTAATCTTAATATGCTTAATTGAACTCGAGATAGTCCTTAGGTATTTTAGAACAATTACCGTTAACTAAAGTCAATGTATTTGATAATTAAGTGTTTATGATTTGATTGGAATAGTGAAACTAAACCTAAGCTCTATGTTTTAATTATTTGATTTTCTTTTAGTTTAATTTGTTTAGATTTATATTTTAATTTCTAAATCACTTTTATTTGATTTTCTAGCTAAGATTATAAGTAAAAATATTAGTGCTCAATATTGAATCCTCGTGGGAACGATATCTTTTGTACTACAATTTACGATCCGAGCGCTTGTAAGTTTTGAATGCAACAACTTTTTGGCGTTGTTGTCAGAGATTGGCAATATTGAACTAATTTAATTTTTACATTTCTTACGACTAGAATTTTTCTTTTTGTATTAACTTGCTTGTTTATTGCTTTTTTTAGGTGTTTCTAATAGTTTATGAACACTCGATCTCAAAGAGCAAACCTAGAGAAAATCAATCCTAAAATCGAGAAATCATGCAAAAAGAACTGAAAGGAGAAGCGCACAAAAGAAAAGCAAATAATGGTTGAAAATCAAACAACACAACAAACCACGAATCGTGCTCTTCAAGAGTACACGATGCCTAATCTAGAGGACAACCAAATTAGTATTGTGAGGCCAAACATTAAAGCTCATAACTTTGAGATCAAACCGGTGATCATTTAAATGGTTTCATAATTTTAGTTTAGAGGTCTACCAAGTGAAGATCCTAACACCCATTTAGCTATATTTTTGGAGATTTGCGACACATTTAAGATGAATGGGGTTAGTCCTAATGCAATAAAGCTTAGGTTGTTCCCTTTTTCTTTGAGGGATAAAGCTAAATTGTGGTTGCATTCTCTAGCACTAAAATCCATCACTTCTTGGGATTTATTTTCAAAGGCATCTTTGGGCAAATACTTCCTACCGGGCTAAAACAATAAAATTTAAATAAGAAATTACAAGCTTCACTCAACACAATGGTGAATCTTTATATGAAGCATGAGGGCGGTCCAAGGAATTGCAATATCAATGCCCACACCATGGAGTCCCAAAATGGCTGCTCATTCAAACTTTCTACCAAGGACTCACCGAGCCAATGAGGATCACCATAGATGCTACAGCTTAAGGCTCATTTATGAGCAAAACACCTGATGATGCATACAATTTACTTGAGACTATGACATCTAACAATTATCAATGGCAAGGAGAAAGAAGCACACCAAAAGAGTTGCAAGAATGCGTAAGGTGGATGGTTGGAACTTTCTAAATGCAAAGATAGACATGCTCATAAAGAAATTAGAAGCTACAACTAAAGCACCCAATCCTATGTCTATGTATGTGTGTGAACAATGTGGAGGAGGCCATTTTACTATAGAATGTCAAGGGAATTATTTCTCTCAAGATCCTTCAATAGAGAAACTCAATGCTCTCAATAACTTCTAAAGAAGTCAAAGGAACCCCTACTCCAGCACATATAACCCGGGATGGCGAAATCACCCTAATTTCTTGTGGTCTAATCAAGTAGAGGGGCAAGATGCCAACTAAGGATTCAAGCAGCCCCCTCCTGGTTTTCAATAAATGAATACGTTCCATTAACAACATGAGAACACGCTTAATCTTGAAGACATGATGAAGAAGCTTCTTAAGGATTAAGAGGAGCAAAAGGAGGCTATCATGAATCTAACATCTTAAGTTACATCTCAATCTGTATCCCAAGTGTTGGTGTCAAATTATGCATAGTTTTAGGACATTAATTTACATACATTTGCATGATTGTAATTACATTTTGTATAGGTAAGCATATAGATATAGGAACTTTTGATTTTTCTTTGTGTTGATAGGGAAAATGAAGTTTGAGAGCTTGAGGGAGTAAGATGAAGAGAAAAGGAAGAAAAGAATAACAGAGTTGCAACAAAGCCTTCAAAATGTGATCGCGGATAGGTGCGAGATGACAGAGCCTTGAGATATCGAGCCTTTTCATAGATTTTTACATGATCGTGGTTTCCTACCAGCCAAAGCTACTGCCATGATCGCAGCTTTAATACGCGATCACGGGTGTCACGCTTCTAGTGTGCATGCTGCTGAAGTGGACCTGCAAAAAGAGAGAAATGTAGGGGTGCTGAAAGGATGAAAAGGCAAGGCTATAAAAGGGTAAGAATACTCATTTTAGATAGGTCTTCTAGATATTCTTTGGGGGTTCATTCTAGAAAAAGCTCAACAACTAAGGAGAGGAAGAAAGAAGAGAGAAAGCTACCCTGAAGATTTGAAGCTTCTGATAATAATTCTTCTTTCCTTTTTTCCTGTATTTTGATTGATAAATGTTGAGCTTAGTTATTGGTACTTTAAGGATGTTGAACAATATAGCCATATGTGGCTAGATTTACTTATGTTATTGGGATAATGAGCCCATTTGATTTAATGTTAAGTTGATGTTTAATATTGCTTCTTATTTACATATTGTGTTTGTTGTTTTGATTGAATGCTATATTTTGGCCAGATATAGCTAGATATATACAATGAGAATTGGTAGATCTAATCGACCCATAAATACTTGTTAGATTTGTTAATTGACTTAAGAAAGCTTAACATAATTTAATTCTCTTATGGGTTTTGCTTAATGATGTGTATCATTGATTTTGGCCATTGTTATAATGATGATGAGAGTTAAGCTGTGGCTTTGAGTTCAGTTGATTCATATGCATGTTTGAGTTCAGAGTATCACTCCAGAGAGGGCTCTTGATGGATATTTGATAAACCTGAGATATGTATCATGAAGTCAATATAAACATCTTGTTAACTTAGTGAAAAATGTGGTTCTTTATATCCTAACAACATGCTTCTCCCATTGATTGTCCGTTTGATTATTTTGCTTATTAATTAGCACTCTTTAAATCCTTGAAATTAATTATTAGTTTAGTTTATTACTTATCTGAATTAAATCAATCTTGTTAGCTTCAAACATAAATAATTGAGATTAATAGGTTTCTTAGTACCAATCCTCGTCGGACAAGACACTTTGCTCACTATTATATTACTTGTTTAACCCATGCACTTGCGGTAGCAATCAACAAGTTTTTGGCACCGTTGCCGGGGATTGGACAACTAACATCACAATTAGTCAAGATTGTTATGGATTAGAGCATTCTCTAATTTTACATTTTATTTTTTTTATTTGTGTACTCTGTTTTAGGTACTGTTGTGGTGGTACTTGCATATTACTGGACGTGCAAAAGGAGAACCATTGATATTTTTCTTGGATTTATCCAAGCTCAAGAGAGAGAATCGAAAGAAATCTAAGAGAGTGTCCAAAACTATGGCTGCACAACAAGGAGACCAGCAAGCTAATGTAGAGTGAACTCTCATTGAGTTTGCTATGCCAGGTTTGGATGGAGCTTAACAGAGTATTGCAAGACCAAATGCACAGGCTAATAACTTTGAAATTAAGCATGCTCTATTGTAAATGATTTAATCCACTGTCCAATTCCATATTGTACCTTTAGAGGATCTAACCATGCGCATTGTAAACTTCTTGGAAATTTGTGATACATTCAAGTATAACGGAGTTTCTGATGATGCCATTCGCTTAAGATTTTTTTCCATTTACTCTCAAAGATAGAGCCAAGGCGTGGCTTAATTCTCGGCCACCAGCCTCTATTACCACTTGGGACCTTTTAGCTCGAGCATTCTTAGCAAAATATTTTCCTCCTACGAAAACAACAAAGATTGTGAAAGACATAATCACTTTTCAGCAATTTGAAAATGAATCTTTGTGTGAAGCATGAGAGAGATTCAAGGAATTGCAACGAAGCTGTCCACATCATGGTCTTTCTAAAGATGTTCTCATTTGAACCTTTTATAATGGTGTGATGAGATCCATAAGGGACTGTAATGCCCACATAATGCATTTTTATTTATTTGCATAACATGTATATCATATAGTCATGAAAAATACATGTAATGTGTGTGATATTAAGTCCATAACAAGAATTAGAAAGTTAAGGGTTTAAATTGGTTAATGGCAAAAATAAAAGGGTTTAAATTGGTTTTGTTGTTGTTGTTATTACTATTATTATTATTATTATTATTATTAAAAAAAAGAAGGTTATACGTGGCTTTAAAGGAAGGAAGGAATGAAGATTATCCTTATCTTCCTTCTCCTCCTTCTTCTTCATTATCATCTACTACTTATATATATATATAAGAGTTGAATTACCAAGTAAAATTGAAGGTCAAGAATCATTTTTAGAGTATAATATTCATCTTCAAAGGCCTTATATGTTTATTTGGTAAGTAATTTTAATATTTTTGTTGAATTGAGTTAGGGTTTATAAGATACAAAATTCGAGTTCTTAAGATCTAGTTTTTTAGTCTGATTTTTTTGATCAAAATTTAAGTTATAAAGCTTCAAATTTAGTTTTCTTTGATGATATAAAAATTTTGAGATGTCTATTATGAAACTTGCAGAAATAGGGAAAATCTAGTTCGGCTGTTTCAATGGTCATTTGGGGCTGAACATTTTATTGCTTATTTTTCAATGATGGTTTGAGTATGGTGGATTATTTCTTAGGGTTCTTCCTCTATACACCTTCAATGGAAGCAAAATCAATTTTAAATTATTCTAGACACATAGGGTTAATGATCTAGAAAGTTTTATTTTGAGATTCAGTGAATAGAATTATTGGTGAATTTTTAAATTCACCCTATTAAATCTATTATAGTTGGCAGCTTCATATATATAGAAAGTTTAGTGATATTATCATGCTAGATGAAGTTTTATTATTTTTGGGTGTTTAAAAATAAGTGAATTATGATCTGTTTTAGCTAAACTAAATGGAAATGAGGCTGATATATAAGTAAATACAAACAAAGGAAAATGATCAATAAAGGTAAGTGGATAACTTAATGTTTTATGTGAGATAACACAAATAAATAAATAAATAATTATAAATTTATTTGTTAAGTTGATTGGATAAGAGAAATATTTATTTTCGAATTACTAGATGCTAAATTTTAATTATTGTGATATTTAATTATTATGTTGATGGATGATTAATGTTGGGATGAGACTGTAAATGTAAATGATGTTTGCTAAATTCGGGTACCCTGTTTAGTGGAGAACAGCTAACTTGTTAGAGCTGTATCTGGAGTTTTATAACTTCAAATTGGTTGTCGTTGGTTCCTATGAAAAATTTGAGATACTATTTACAAAATTGATAGAAATGAAAAAAAAAACTTAATTTTGATTTCTTAATGGCCAATATTGACCATACTTTAAGTTACTTTATTTTATTGACAGCTTGACCATGGTGGAATATTTTTAATGTTTCTCCTTCAATACATATCTAATTGATACAAATTCAGTTGCAAATTAATTTATACTTATAAATTTACCGATCTGGAGAAAATGGTTTTGAAATTCCTAATATGAAATTTTTGGTGTAGTTTTGAATTTACACCATCAAAATTGCCATGTTGAAATATGGTATATGTTTGGTATATCTTCAGAATATTATTGTTTCCTTATATATTATGTCAATTGTTTAATGGAGGAATATGTGATGTATATGTAAATATAAGAAATGTGGTTGGATGAGTATTAGGAGACAATGCTACTTGTGAATAAGGTTATGCTGTGTGCGTTATGGAATCACCTTGAAATGCCGTAATAAGGCTAAAGACAAAAAAAAATTGTACAAGATTATGGTGGCCTGTGTGCATATGGGGTCCATAAATTATTGAAAAGAAATTATGGTTTTATATATATAATTCACAAGTTCATTGTCATCCAAAAGAAAATGTTATGTTACTATGACTATGTACATATTATAAATGCATAATTAAATAAATCTATAGTTAAATATGGAATGGATTGATACTTTATAATATTAAATGCTTAAGAGTGTGATTTTTCGTAAAATATTATGTTATTATTTACTGAGTTGCAGGCTCACCTCTCTGCATTATTTTTCAGGATTAGAATAATTGTAGTCTGTCTTGAAGAAACAATAGCATCAATTGCACTAGAATTGTGTCAGATGGGTCAGCAGGAGGTCATCTTCAGTTTTTCTAGAATGTAACATGCTTAGTGAATTTTTATATATTGTATTAAGGCTAGTGTATTGTAAATATATAACATAAGGAAAAATGTGAATCATGTGACGTTGTGAGATTTTTGGTGTGTGATGTGTGTTACTCATATAAATAGTTTGTTGCAAATATTGATTTGTGAATTTTAATTTGACATAAAGGGATATATTATTTATTAGTCATACAATGTATGTCTAACATCCTTAACAAGCGTCATAGGGTCTCTCAATTTTTTTTTTATTTGATGTCTTTTGTATCCACTATCCATAAAAATTCTGATTAATTCAGAATTCAAGTCAGGTGGATCCACAAGGAGAAAAACTCTTATTTGCTCCATACATAAGGCTAAAATTCAAAATTTTACTTAAGAAAATCTATTTTTTTTGCCACACTTGAACTAATTGATGTTGGTAGGTTTTAGTTTCTGTTAATCATTTGTAAACTAGTTTAAGTACACAATTAAATTAGTTCGGATGTTGTGTGGGTGCTGGTTTCGGAATTGTTGAAGGAACACGAGACATGAATCGATAACAAAAGTACTAGGCATGGAAACCTTTCTCAAGTACTGAATAAGATGACCCATACCATCGAGTAGGTTCTCTAAAGTATCGATCATTATGGCCTGAAAAAT
>CATIWM010254392.1:0-26931 GCA_949671775.1 Mallotus repandus
AAAAACAGTATAAAATAAATAAAATTATTAAAAAAATATAAAGTAAAGAAAGTTAAAAAAATCAGTAAAAAAAATACTAAAAAAAAGATAACTCCAATAGCAAAGGGGTGGATTATATTTTAAAAAAAAATTAAAAAAAAATTTTTAAAAATTTTTTAAGCCAATAATAGCTTTAATTTTTTTTTTGTTTTTACCTATTTATATAAAGATTCCTATTTAATTAGTTATGTAGATTAGTTGTTAAAAAAAATTAGCATTCAGCAAGTTGGAAGTGTTGGTGAAAGATGAGGTGATCAACATCACGTCACGGGAGGCGGGAGCAATCTGTTGACTGGGGGCACATGGGTAAAATTATGACATTTTTTAAAGGCCAAGAGTCCAATTTTCATTTTTTTATTATTATTATTTTTTTAATTTTCTTTGCACCTAACGTAACGAAACGACCCCTTTGTAAAAGGCACCTAAACGTCGACCTGTGGAGCCGTCAAACGCCTGCCCCTACACAGAAGAGAACAGCTAGCTCAGGCGGAGAAATATAGGTAGAAATTTTAATTTCTTTTTTGCATAATGCATTAATTATGTTGTGTACTGATGCGCGCCTTAAATAAGTTTGGTCCGATTTTTGTATGAATAACTACAATTTTAATTCCCGTAGTTTTATCAAAAGATAAAACTAATTGTGTATTGTTCTTGACTTTTAATTACTGTTTCTCATTTTTTATATTTTAATTTTTTTAATTAATAATATTATTATTTTATAAAAATAAATTAATATAATATTAAATTTTAATTATAAATTTATTCTCTATATATAATTTATTATCAATCTAATCAATCAGTTATTTTTTAAAATATTATAAATTTATTTTAATATTTATTTTTTTATTTATAATTATATTAAATATATCCAAATTTAATTTTTTTTTTGTAAGTTTATTATCGTTAGTTAAATAATAAATTATTCATGAAAAAATTATATAAAAAACTCCAATCTTTTGAGATATTTTCAAATTAAATCCAATTTAATTTTTTTATCAATTAAAACCACAATTTTTCAAACGTTAACAAAATAAATTATTCGTCATGAAATTCATAATAGAGTGCTAATGTGGCAGTTAATGGGTCCATTTTTTGACACGTGAGACCTACAGGTGCTGACTGAATTTGAGTAATTACATATAAAACCCTAACATTTATTAAACTTGCAAAATCAACTCTAACCTTTGTTAAATTTATAAAATAAATCCTAACACAAAATATTTTAATAATTTCAATTAAAATTTTAAAATTTACTAAAATTATTAGAATAATTTTAATAAAATAAATAATAAAAATAAGTATGAAATTCAACGCTTTATTATTAAAAAATATTCTTAAATATTTAAAAATTTTCTAAAAATTACAATACATAATTTAACATATACTTTAAAATTAAGAAAATATAAAAATATAAAAATTCAAAAAATACTAAAATGAATAACCTATTAGTGATAATTGATACCCCTTAGGTAAATTTCTATTTAATTGATACTTTATTTTTCTAAATAAAAGGTTACTTGCAGAACAAGGATGTCCAAGTCAAATAGGAAAAGGAGTTCCTTAATCAGGAAAAGTCCCGGATCAGGAAGGAAAACCTCCTAAATAAGAACATGTCCTACATAGAAGAGGAATCCTATTCCTCTCAGGTTTGGCATTATACTCTCTATAAATACTCCTCACTTCTCCCTCAACTATTCGTTATATTCCTTTAGCTTATTACTCTCTCTCTACATTTTCTCTCTAATCTCTCTCTGACTTAAGCATTGGAGGGTTTGTGGGGAAAGCCTCACATCTCACCTTACTTCTTTGTTGATCGCTTGACAGCAGGACTCGGAGGTTCTAGAATCAAGTTATCAAGTAACACCGTTTGTGGGAAACCTTTTGAGTCAAAAGTCATTATCATTCATCGAGTTAAAACAAAATTCACACCATGACGTCCAGCCCACCAACCACGGATGCTCAGATCAATCCCCTAGGATCAGCCGCATATGCTCCCATCAACCCATCAACCCCTGTACCTCCTATTAACCTATTCGCTCCTATCTTACCTATTAATCTAACTCTCATTCATCATTTAGGGTCGTCATCTCAAATCCCTTTTAATACAAACTTGTTATCCGGAGTCACCCAAGGTTGGGTGACCCCAAGCACAAGCTTTCCTTACTATGCTCCTTTGAATCATACTAGTCGACCTATTCCTTCAGTGCCCTTCCCAAGTCTTTCAGGAACCCCCATCACAAACACACCAGACTTAAACATAGTAACCCAAATATTCAACTTGCCTCCGGTGAATAAAGAGGTGATGATCTAGAGCATTCAAGCTTAAATGGCTCTCATACTACAATAATTGAATGCCCCTATCCAAAGTAGTAGCCCTAAAGCGGATAATATAGAAAATAATGTGAACTTTCCACCCATAGTTACCCAGAGTGCTCATGGACAGGATAAAGAAGCCCGAAAAGATCCGAAAGGGGAGTCTAGCACAAGTCGCCTAGTGTTGGATGATTCCTAAATAGCCCAGAAAGTGGAACAAGTAATCTAGAAGGCTCGGATAGGACAAAGGAAGGAAGATGAGTGTGTGCTAGAAGGAACAATGCCTTTTGTGAGCATAATCAATAAGACAGAGATCTCATCCAAGTTCAAATTACCTCAATTAGAATAGTACGATGGCACTGGAGATCCAGTCAATCACGTGTCATCATTCAGAATAAAAATGATGCTCCAGAATGTCAACGATGGGATTCTATGCCGAGTCTTCACTAGCACGCTTACCAAAATTGCCCAAAGGTGGTTTCACCAGCTTCTAAAAAACTCAATTTCATCTTTTGAAGAGTTGGTCAAGAAGTTCAGAATGCGGTTTATTACCAATGTTCCTCCTGCCAAAAGCATAAATGATCTCTGAACATGTAGGTAGGAAATCAATGAATCGTTAAGAAGTTACTTGGACAGATTCAATAAGGTGGCTATGCAAATCAAGAATTTAAGTAATGAGGTGGCTATCGAGGCTCTAAAGAATAGAACTCGATTGGGAAAACTCAAAGACAAGATCTTGACAAAAGAGCTACGTACCTTCTCGAAGGTCATGTCCATGGCTACCAAACTAATCAAGATGGATGATGATAGAAGGTTGTGTAGGGATGATGAAAAGCCACCTTTCAAAAAGAATGAACTAACTTATCAAAGAAGACATCCAGCTTCCCAAAACAATTTTAGGAACCCAGTGGAAGGGTTTAGAAGAGAAACTAAAGGATTTACACCCCTAAATGCTTCCAGATCAAGAATTCTCATGTGGATTAGAGAAGATGGAGTAGGCATAACTCTAATCAAGAAGTTAACCCTTCTAAAAAGAGGAGCACTTAATGAAAACAAGTATTGCCAATATCATCAAGGTTTCGAGCATGAAACAGATGCATGCCGAGATCTTGCATGATCGATCGAACGGTTAATAAAAAATGGAAAGCCAGGGAGATTCATAAGAATTCAAGATCCAAGTGATCGAGCTGAGGATTTCCCAGATATAAAGAAAGCTTGTAATGAAGTAGCTGGAGTTATTAACATGATCATTGGAGGCGAAAAATTGGCTGAGAAAAGGATGAAAAGGCCATGGAGGGAAGAATACCAAGAACCTAAACAAAGGCCAACCGTCACATTTAGATCTGACGATGGGGAACATGTCCAGCATCCCCATAATGATGCCTTGGTCATGAGTGCGTACATTTAAAATTATTTGGTAAAAAGAATTCTAATAGATGAGGGTAGCACTGTCAATGTACTTTCGTGGAACGCCTACAAGGCCATTGGAGGTTCAATCACTGATTTAAAAGCTATAAAAAATTCAATCACCAGCTTTTTTGGAGGAATAACCTAACCAGTGGGAGTGGTGGAACTAGTAGTAGAATTCAAAAATCGGGACACCGGGGATATAAAAGCAATCAGATCTCTGTTTAATGTGGTAGATCTCCCACTTACCTATAACGGGATCGTCGGACAACCTATTTTGTATGAGATTGATGTTGCCACAAGCATCAGATAGCTAACTATGAAAATCCCTTTAGAGGACTGAGTAATCACTATACACGGAGATCAGTCAATAGCCAAAAAATGCTATTAAATGGCAATAAAGCCATGAATGGAAGCATTCCCTTTAGAAGCATTAGAAGCAGAAAAGCAGGGTGCAAACCCAGAACTTGTTGATCAGGTCCAGACTCTATAGATAGTTGAAGGTAAGATAGTTAGAATCAGTGGTGAACTTGACGAGCACATCAGCAAAGAGATTAGCAAAGTTCTGCACGATCATTCAAACAGCTTTGCCTCACAAGCATTCCAGATTGTGGGAGTAGATCCTCGAATCGCTTCTCACAACCTGAACATTAACCCGGGAGCCAAACCCGTAGTTTAGAAATAGAGGAAGTTTGCCTATGAGAGATAAAAGGTTATCGCTGAGGAAACCAAGAAGTTATTAGATGCTAGATTTATCATAGAAGTTAAACATCCGGAGTGGGTAGCTAATGTGGTAGTGGTCAAAAAAGCCAATGGGAAGTACATAATGTGTGTCAACTACACAGATTTGAATGAGACATGCCCCAAAGATAGCTACCCCTTACCACCAATTGATCAGTTAGTAGATTCAACAATCTACCATAACTTGTATAGCTTTATTGATGCCCAATGATACCACCAGATCCCAATGAAAGAGGAAGACCAAGAGAAATGAAGGATCTTTATTGCTACAGAGTCATGCCTTTTCGACTAAAAAACATCAGAGCACCATATCAAAGGTTGATGAATCATGTCTTCCAAAGTCAGATTGGGAAAAATATGGAAGTATATGTAGATGACATTATCGTCAAGAGTTAGCACACAGAACAACATACTGAGGATCTTAAACAAATTATTGATATTCTCGACCAATACCGGATTAAGCTTAACCCGGATAAATATGTCTTTGGAGTAAAAGTTAGAAAGTTTTTGGGATTCATGATTTCACACAGAGGGATAGAGGCAAACCCAAAAAAGATGGATGTTATTCTGAATATGAAAACTCCTAAGACACTGAATGAACTCCAAAAGCTCAATGGTAGGATAACAGCACTTGGAAGGTTTATCTCATGCTTGGCCAAGAAATGTTTACCTTTATTTTGAGCCCTGAAAAACTCCAAACAATTTTGAGTGGAATGATGAATGTCATGCAACGTTTGAAGAAATTAAAAAGTTCTTATCATCAACTTCATTGCTCAGCAGACCAATTTCGAATGAAGTTTTATATTTGTATCTCTCCATTAAACATGAATCTATTGTCGTAGTATTAGTTCGAGAAGAAGGAAGCCAGCAAAACCCAATTTACTATGTCAGCAAAATCTTCAGAGGCTCGAAAGTCTGGTATCCTAATTGGACAAACTCGCCATGATGGTCGTCCATACATCTAAGAAGCTCAGATAATATTTCCAAGCTCACTCAATCATTGTTAGAACCAACTTTCTCTTGCAAAAAATCCTCTAAAGGCTGAAACGTCAGGAAGATTGGTCCAATGGTCTGTTCAGTTAAGTGAGTTCGATATTAGTTACGAGCCTTACCATCAGATAAAAGCTCAAGCATTGGAAGACTTCCTCTAGGAGATGATAGTAGAAGAAGTAGTCTTTGTACCTTACTTGGAGTGGAAGCTATACATTAACGGAGCATTTGGGTCTCAAGGATCTGGAGCTGGGATTTTTCTCATGGGACCAAGTAAGGTTAGAATAAAATATCTAGTTAAGATCAAATACAATGCCATAAACACCGTAATTGAGTACAAAGCATTGATTACAGGACTTAAATTAGCCATTGAGGTGAGGGCCAAAAATCTCAAAATCTACTCTGACTCTCAACTAGTGGTCAACTAAGTCAAAAGGGACATACCAGGTCAAAGAGCCAAGCATGGTTAAGTACACCAAAAGGGGGGAAATGGGAAATACTACAGATCCCTAAAAGCGAGAACATAAAAGCAGACCTGTTAGCAAAATCAGCATAAAAAAATGGTCAAACCTTCAACAAGCTCAAGCTAACTGAGGAACTGACTAAGCTAAGCATCAAAGAGGTGGAAATTATGAACACTCGGGATGTGGCAGAATGGATGAAGCCAATCATTGAATACTTAAACCATGGCACCTTACCTTAAGACAAACTTAAAGCTCGGAAGCCAAAACTCAAAGTTGCGCATTACTCCATGTATAAAGGAGAAATCTAAAGAAGATATTTGTCTCACCCATGGTCGAAATGTGTATCTCCAAAAGGAGGCAATTATATGTTCATAGAAATCTATGAAGGAATATGAAGAGCTCATGAAGCCCAAAGCTCGCTAGTCAGAAAGGCATTGCTCCAAGGATACTGTTGGCCAACTATGTCCCAAGATGCACTACAGATTGTCCAAAAATTTCCCAAATGTCAGCAGTTTGCTCAGCTGAATCACAAACCACCCAACATCCAGTATCTCATTGGAAGCCCATGGCCTTTCGCTATTTGGGGGATGGACATTTTAGGACCTTTCCCAGTCTTAACATCATAAAAGAAGCTCTTGGTCAATGGCGAAGTAGGTGGAGGTCGAGGCAGTTCCAACCATCACAGAGGCTCAGATACAATACTTCTTTTGTAAGGAAATCATTTGCAGGTTTGGGATATTGCACAATCTGATCACAGATACCAAAAATTAGTTTGACAATGACAAATTTAAGAAATTTTATTCAGACTTGGGCATCAAGTTTAGGTTCACCTCAGTAGCTCATCCCCAAACAAATGAGCAGATAAAAGTTACCAACAAAATCATTATGCAAGGATTGAAGAAAATGTTGGATGAAAAGAAAGAGAACTGGGTTGAAGAGCTCAATAATGTTATTTGGGCATACAGAAAAATGCCCAGAAATTCAACTGGAGAAATAACTTTTAGACTAACCTACGGAATGAATGTTGTGATTCCTATAGAGATTGGGTCATTAAACTACAGAGTAATAGGAGAATTAGATCCAGAGATCAACAACATTAATGCTCGTATATGTTTAGACTCACTGGAAGAAATAAGAGAATGGGCATCCATTATCTCAGAAGCTCAGAAATTAAGAGTCGTTGGATATCACAATAAACCAAAACAATTCAAAGTCGGAGACCTGGTGCTGAGAAGAGCAGACATTAACAAAGGTAATTATGGAAGGCCCTTATTAGATCACAAAAAAAAACCACTAAGGGTGCATACAAGATACAAATATTACCAATAGATAAATTGTACTTAAATAAAGAAATAGAGAAATAAAAGTACTATTTCCATTGATACTCAAAGCAATTCTACATTCAAAAAAAAAAGAAGGAAATTATTCAACATTTATATTAGCCCTGTATTCCAGAGGTAACTTAATATCTCACCAGACACTAGACTTGGCCCCTTAGTAGGTTGATTTTTAGTTGTTTGAGCTCTCTCAATGACAACAACTGACTTCTCTCTAGTGACTTTAGGCTCAGTCGTTTGCTTTAAGGTGGCTCCCTTGGCAGCAGCAACTTTCCTTCCCGAAGCCTTTGAGTCCTTTAGCCGCTTTGGAGTAGACTTCTTTGCAGCCTCAGAAGTTAGCATGGCCAGATCACTAGACATTAATTTCTCCAGCTCAGAAAAGTCCAAATCACTATGCTGAGCAAGCAATACCCTCTTGGACTCGGACTTGTAGGCTTTGAGAAACCTAGTTATCATTTCCAGGGAAGACTTCAAGTCTTCCTTTCGGGCATCCTTCTCTTCAGCCAATTTTTTCTTTAAAGCATATAGGTCGGCATCCTGCTCTTCAATTCTTTTGGTCAGCTGAGCCTGAGTATGCTCGAACTCTTGGATCCTTTTTTGGCAAGACTCAATTTCAGATTTCCCCTTTGCCTGCTAGGTCTCTACAATCTTCAGAGTACATTTTTGCACGTTAAGCTTCTTTTCATATTCTAGCTCAATGGAACAAAGTTTTTCTTCTTTCGAGCTGATTTCACCCCTCAGGAAGTATTGGTTGTCCTTCCATAGCAACAACCCTTGTACCAGTTAAAAAGGAAAACATCAAGTTTCAAAAAACTTAACAAAAATGCAAACTTAAAGGTTCAGACAGGTACCTCCAGTGTCTGTGAGATTAGAGCATTGGGAAGCTCGTCCTTATCTAGGTCCATCCATCGTAAAATATCCTTCAGAAGAAGTAAGGACTCAGCCTATTGATCTCGAACCTGAGCATTTTGAGTGCTCGAAGGATTCATCTTCTAGAGGATAAATTTCCTCATGTCTAGACATCCAGGGATCTGGGGACATTTGACGAATAACTCACTCCCTTCAACCAGCTTTTCTTCATCCAGACCTGGCTCCCAAGTGTGTTTTCTTAGAACTGTAATGGTTTCAGTAGCCATCACCGGCACTAGAGGTGTCGCCAGATCTTCAGCAGTTATGGAAGGCGGATTAAAATGAACCTTAAGATCACCTTCCCCCTAGGTCAAGTCTGTGACATCCAGATCTATCCCGAGCGACTTTGATTGCTCATCTTCTGCAATGTTTATTCTTTTCGTAAAAGTAAAATAATCAGCCATCTACAAAATAAAACAAAACGATGAAGTTAGAATATACCTTCAGACGCTCATAACTTACTAGCTACCGTCCTATCTCCAGAATAGACTCATCGAATATATCGACGAGAGCAATTCTCTGTAGATGTGCCCTTAGTTATACTTTCTTCGTGCAACCAAAGCACCAATTGTTTGTCCTCCTCAAGTAGATTGGGAAGGCGCTTCACTTTGTGGCACTCGTCTACCCATATGTGTTGGATATTAATGAAATTCGAAAGATGTTCAGCTATGAAAAATATGTACCTCCAGGACTTCTACAAATCTGGAAGCTTGACAAAAATACTGTTATTGGGAGTAAGTGACAGTGAGAAGGTCATTTCCCCCTTTTTCTTATTCAAACTATACATGAACTGAAATATCTCTAAGTCTGGTTCTCTATTCTCTCTGTGTACAAGCTCTAAGTACCCTGTTAAAATCCTATAGCTATTGGGATAAAGCTGCCCAGGAGCAATATTAAACCTATTTAAGAAAGCCTTAACAAATGTATACATAGGAAATCGTAAACCACCTTCTAACTGGTCTGCATACACCACCATCCTCGACATATCTGTAAAAGGCTCATGAGCCCTAAAGCCTATCTCAACAGTGTGTAACAAGAAGTCATTTGGAATACTATATCTTTGCCTATACCACACCAACATACTCTCATTTACCCTAGACTCGAATATATCTGACTTCACTTATTCCCGTGGAGCCATCACAAAGTAAGAAGAAGAAGAAAAATAAAACTAACAAGAATAAAAGAATATTCACCTAACAATTCGAGGAATTCCGATAGTAAACAGTAACAAAGGTAGGCGAACGAGCAAAGCACACAAGATTGTGAAATAAGCAAAATGAATAAGGAGGCATAGTAAGGGTTTTTCTCTACAACAAAATTAGTTATTTATAAAGCAAAAGAAGAATCCAGAAGGACATCAGGCACCCTTAGGGCGGAATGCTCAAAAGACATCTCTCAAGGGTAAATCGAACAATACATCCCTACTATAAACACCCATCACCAGCACGGTTATCAATACAATTATCCTTTTAACTGATGCGATTCTTCAGTGGTATGGCGTACTGAAACATCTCATCCCCTGAAAAATGAATAGGCACAGTAGTTACACAAATTCAAATTTTAAAAGCATATCAAAAGGCGTGAAACTTACAAATCGCACATCTTGTTACCAGCTGTCCTAGATCTCAGGTCGCTATATTGCACTGAGCATCTCACAAAGTCAAGTATATATGAAAAATAGCATCCTCGGGTCGCTATATTGCACCGAGCATCTCACAAAGTCGAGTATATTTGGAAACTCGCATTCTTGGGTCACTATATTGCACCGAGCATCTCATAAAGTCAAGTATATATGGAAACTCGCATCCTTGGGTCGCTATATTACATTAAGCATCTCACAAAATCGAGTATATATGAAAACTCGTATCCTCGGGTCGCTATATTGCACTGAGCATCTCTCAAAGTCTAGTATATATGGAAACTAGCACCCTCACGTCGCTTTCCAGCACTAAGGCCTCAAAACTCTAGCACTGGTTGGCCTCATTCTGCATGTTGCAATAACACTGGTGGGTTAATCCCTCGGAACATGTATTAACGTCGAGCATCTGTGTAAGTCTACCTGGCATTTCCTTATTTCACTCAGAAATTCAAAATTTGAAGACTAAGTACCGAGCATCTCAACCTTCAGTGACTGAGGCTGGCCACCTCAGCTCACCTTTCGACATCAACATCCGATCCTTCGTCTCTTCATCAAAACTCTTTACTCTGAGTTATCATCATCGCATATGTTGAACTTCAGAACTCTCGGACATAAACATCCGACCACACTTGTGGGGGGACTCTTGATACCCCTCATGCACATTCCTATTTAATTGATACTTTATTTTCCTAAATAAAAGGTTACTTGTAGAACAAGGATGTCTAAGTCAAATAGAAAAAGGAGTTCCTTATCAGGAAGAGTCCCGGATCGGGAAGGAAAACCTCCTAAATAAATACAAGTCCTACAAAGAAGAGGAATCTTATTCCTCTCAGGTTTGAGCATTATACTCTCTATAAATACTCTTCACTTCTCCCTCAACTATTCATTCTATTCCTTTAGCTTATTACTCTCTCTCTCTCTCTACATTCTCTTTCTAATCTCTCTTTGACTTAAGAATCGGAGGGTTTGTGGGAGAAGCCCCACATCTCATCTTGTTTCTTTGTTGATTGCTTGACTGCAGGACTCGGAGGTTCTGGAATCAAGTTATCAATAACTAATGAAATTATTTTTACGATTAATTTCCCTCTAATTTAATAACATTAAAACTAAAACTAATTTATGCAAAAATTATTTTTATTTTTATTTTATGTATTTTATTATAAATATTTTCTTACTGTAATTTTTTAATTTTTAATATTTTTAAACGTTCCATATTTTTTTTATTGTAAAAGCACATATAAAAAATTTTCATAACAAAATACATAAACTATAAAGATAAAATAAATTTTTATTTTTTATAAAATAGTTTTAATTTTATCAAATTGGAGTAGAATTGATCTAAATAAAATTCACCAGTTAACAATAATAGTTTCTCATTTTTTTATTTTTTTTGAATTTTTAAGAATATTGAATCTCTCACTTATTTCTATCATCAAATTTGAGTGAAATTAATTTAAAAAATAATTTCATTAGTTATCACTAATAGGTTATCCATTTCAGTACTTTTCTTTTGAATTTTCATATTTTTTTAATTTTTAAGTATATGTTAAATTGTGTTGTAATTTTTAATTTTTTAAATATTTAAGAATATTTTATTAATAATAAAACATTGAATTTCATACCTATTTCTATTATTGATTCTATTAAAATTATTCTAATAATTTTTGTAAATTTTAAAATTTTAATTAAAATTATTTAAATATTTTGTGTTAAGATTTATTTTGTAAGTTTAACAGAGATTAGGATTTATTTTACAAATTTAATAAAGGTTAGGGCTCTATACGTAATCACTCAAATCCAATTAGCACATACATGTTTCACGTGTCAAAAAAATAGGCCCATTAACTATCATGTCAGCACTTTATTACAGATTTTATAATGAAGGGTTTATTTTATTAATGTTTAAAAGGTTGTGATTTTAATTGATAAAAAAAATTGAATAGAATTTAATTTGATTGAAATTTTTTATATAATTTTTTCGTTATTTATTATATAATTTTAACATTTAAAATACATATTATCTTAAATAATATTTGTTATAAGAATAAAAATGTATAAAAATATAAATTATATAATACTTAAAAGTAAAAAAAATCGCACGATTAATTTTACCTTTTGACAAATCATAGAAATTAAAATTGTATTTTTTTTTCCTTGCTTATACATTGCACATTGATTGCAAGCTTTTTTTTTATTATTTTTTTTAAACCATAAATGCAATGGGGGAAAGGGAATATCAACGAGGGATGTCTCAAATCTAAATCCTGCAATGCCGCCAGTACGATTTTAATCATTTGGCAAAGATACTGTGGGCTTGCACGTTCTTTTTCTTTCTTTTTTTTAATACCTCTATATTAATTCAGAGAAACATTTTCTATTTTTTAAAACTAATTTAAGTGACAACCTTATTCTCTGTATTGGAATTCCCATGTTCTGCCACTAAAATTACTTTTAGAGGACTTTTGGATGAGACTATTAGTAGTGGCTATATATCAAACGTCCCCAAATGATTGTAGAAAAATTACATTAAATCACTTTTATTTTTTCAGTTTTTACTATTTAAATATCTAAAGTATTCTTTTATTCAATTAAATATCCAAATCTTAAAATTACAAACATATATCATTTTATTGCATGTTGAAATATAGACTAAACATATATGATTTTTTTTTTCCCTCATTGTTGAGATTGCGTGTGTGTGAATTCCACTTTTAAACATTATAGGTGAGCCACTCTTACAAGAATGGACATCATATACGCGCATATATATATATTAATAAGATTTTATATAAGGAAGTAAAACATCAAAGTCGCTTTGGCCGAGTGGTTAAGGCGTGTGCCTGCTAAGTACATGGGGTTTCCCCGCGAGAGTTCGAATCTCTCAGGCGACGGTTAACTTTTTGACAATGACGATAAAGCCCACCCTCTTCACAGGTCCATCACCCTCTTCAACTCCAGGTCCATCACCAGAGCTGTGTCTTTCTCTGCGCAGGCTCTGGCCCATATTTGTTAGCCTTTTTGTTTTTTGTTTTCTGGTCTTAGATTGAGTTTACCACTAATGTGACTTGAAGCACATGAAAAACCTCCTCATGACCACAGCTCATTAAATGATATAACAATTGAAAGAAACAAGAGCTTTTTTCAATTCGTATAAAAAATGATTAATATTCCCACAAGTTTGTTATAGGATGTTATAAATCTAAAGGCAAATGATTTAGGAAAGCACTGTCAATTCATATGTCCATCGCAATTGAAAATGGTCACATTAATTGTCTTCTTATACACAATATATCGTAAAGTCTCTTCATAAAGTTTGCTTTATATTCACTTCTCATATCTATATCTATATCTATGTATCTATGATTTATTAATTTTTTTCAATCACCTTGGTTATGCCCCTCTTTTCATCGTTTGACTTTAAACACGAACCATACATTGCCATCTTAGGCATGCTGTAAGTAAAGTTAGTGTTATAATTACACTAAGAAGCAACCCATTTAAGCTAACTAACTAATATATATTAATATTAATAATAATTAGGGAAGTTCTTACATTGTATCATGTGTATAAAGAAAGCAAGGTGACCAATATATATATTATACAATATGATCATACATGTATGTAAATTTCTTATAATTGCTGTTCCAAGTGGACATCTCATCTAAATCAATTCATTTAAACCCTCATTTGAAGTAACAATCATCTTCCACACACACCTAAAAGAAAAAAACAACTTTCCTTTTCAAGAAAGGTTGAGAGAAGAATTGAAAGAGAGAAATGAAAATTTCAATATGTTTATCAATGTGTATAGTACAAGACCTACTTAATTCATTATGTATCTCCCACTAATAACAAACTTTCACTGTTCCCTTTGTAGTCTGACAATCAAGATGTGTGATACGTAGGTTGAGAGCATGAGAACAACCACCAGGTCAAAAAAAAAAAAAAAAAAAAAAAATCCACTCATATGTTTTTTACATAAATGGTATAACTAAACTTAATTATACATGATCTCCCAACTCATAATCCTAATTACATTCCTATTGGTTGAAATTCACTAGACAGAAATACGTATAACAACAAGGCACATACATACAATAATTTTTTAGGTCACTAACTGAGTGACTTTTATTCCTTGAATATTTCAGTCTATCTTCTTCTTATATATATTGTATATATACCATATCTAATCAAGCTATACATAAGAAGGTAGAAAGAAGGCTACACAAGGTTCTTATGTATAATAGGTGTCTATATATGTATGTGTAAAGGAAAATATATATTTTAAAAAAAAGTAATAATCAACAGAAAATTGGAGGCAAATGAATCTCTCAAGGCAAACCATTTACTGATCAACTTGAAAATTCAAGGAAAGGGAATGAAGAAACATCTTTCATCAACTCTTCAATGTCCCATTCCCCCATTTTTAGCTCTTCTCCTTGCCAAAAGTTCCCAACCCCAGCTGCCATGTTCTCTGCTTTACTACTATAGTTCTTGCAGCTGTTGCTAATTATGTTCATATTACTATATGCGTACTTATCCGTATCGTTGCTACGGTATATATTTTCAGTTTTTGCATTTTCCTCAGTGCCTATACTTTCTAGAGGGGGAACATGAAAGTCCCCTTCTATCCCAATATGATCAACACCTTCAAGAATATTCTCTTGGATTTTGCCATATAAGTGGTCATCTCCTGTTTGGGTCGTTATGCATGGGATAACATTATTGAAGTGTGCACTTGCACCATACATGTTTATGCCATGATCCAGGTTAGGTAATGGGTCCATCATGTGATTCAGAAACATAGCTTGCATGCATGTGGGAGTTGATGATGATGAAGATGATAACGATGGGTCCATGTACATGGAACTCATACCATTCTCTTGCATAGAGATGAACCCTCCCACCCCTATAGTTGCTTCTTTGCTAGGCTCCGAGGAAGAATCACTCGTGTTTGGAGAGGCTGTGGAGGATGATAGGTTCTTTAGTCTTTTCTTTACTGTTGAGTTCCAAAAGTTCTTGATTTCATTGTCAGTTCTTCCTGGCAAGCGAGCCGCAATTTGAGACCACCTTTGAGAGAATCAAAATTACATGATCAAATACTACGTATATATATTTTAGTTTCAACTCACTTCCAGAATACATGTCACTATTAATGCATGACTTGCATGGATGCAAATGTCAACCATATTTAGTGCTTAGAAATCAAGCAAGGAGAGTACATATAAAAAACAATTTACGAACAATTAGTTGTTTTTACAATTGCATGGGATACTTAATGTCAAAACTACAACAGGGGATTTGTCTTCAACGGACATTATATATGTACACTGAACCAATGTCCTTATCAGCTTTTGTCCTTGAAGGGAATATCTTCAAGTATCCAACATCAGCAGAACTGACTAAATCTGTATAATATGGCCAAACTTTTCAAATATGACAGCTAAATTAATGGTACATTTCCTCATAAACAGTCTGCGCCTATATAATTGCGTTCGGGACGGACAAGATACCTAAATTATTCCAAACTGATAATTTTTCTTTCCAGTATTTAGATTATTTTTGTTTTGGTCTGTAAGATGCTTGCTTAATTACTTAAACTGTGAGAAATTCTTGAGTAGAGTTAGTGCACTAAGGAAACATTAAATGAACTAACATCTGTTGGTTTAATTTCCCTAAATAAACTTTTGAATTCAAGTCTTAGATATGAAAAAATAAGATATTAAAAAGGTTTTATATTTTTAATAAGATCGGACTCGAATTTCAAATTAGTTAAAATTTTTGTGACTACCGGATATCTGAACATCATATTAAAAAAAAAAAATCAGTAAATTAAAAGGTGTAACCCACATGCAACAGTTCTGTAAATCTTATTTCTACATGCTTTATGACTAATTAATCAAATTATCCGAGTGATTGAAAAGTAAAAATAATATCCTTATTAATTATAAGTAAAACTTACTATAAGTTACTATAGGTTAAGTTAATAATTAGATGGCTCTACTCTAATAATTCGATTACCCTCATATGTCAACATTCTACTTTTCTTTTCTTAATGTGAAAAAATAGAAAAGGGTCTTGTTGCCATCAATTTACGTGATGCACTCTTTGATGTCTTGAGATGGAATTTTTTACATTGCAGCAACTGTCATTTTTCCTCCCACTTAAAAGCTGGTAGAAAATATATAGCTTATGAGAATGAGAATGAGAATGATATGCTGTAACGGTTCGGATAGGACAAATTTATTTATATAAAATTGCAGTCCATAACGGTACTGTTGATGTTGGGACCATGACATCAACCATTACTGATACTTTATATCACATATGAATGGAGAAAGCATTTATTTGTATGTACAAGCCTGTAGTAGCATGATAAATTCACGAATCACAAGGAAGGTACCTGTTACCAAGAAGGGAATGCAAATGGATTATCAGCTCTTCTTCCTGAGGTGAAAACGCACCTCTCTTGAGGTCAGGCCTCAAGTAATTGATCCAGCGGAGTCTGCAACTCTTTCCACATCTTTGCAAGCCAGCATTTCTTGCTACATCACTCCAACAACCCTGTCCATTGTTTATCATATAATTCATGAGCTTGTCATCTTCCTCTGGTGACCACAGCCCCTTTCTAAGCTTATTAGTATTAGGGACCTCTGGCTTCCTCATTTGGAGAGGTGGCTTTGATAATTTGGGAGGGCAACGATGTATAGGGATTAGTTAAGAGTTATATATATAGAGAGAGAGAGTGGTAAAAAAAATGACAGCGCTATAGCTAGCAGCTAGGTGGAGAAAAAGCAAGAGAAGGAGGCTTCATAGAGTGGAAATGATGATGATGATGGGTTGTGGGGTTTGCTTAGAATATAGGAAAGAGAGAAGGAGGGAAGGGAAGAGTTGGTTGATGGGTCTGAGTAGAAAACGGTTTGGAGAGGGACCTGAGAAAAATGAGAGAGATAGGTGGTCGTCTTGTCTTTGACTCCATGATCAGCTCCTTGTCCTTTTTCTATTACATATTTCTTCACTCACAAGGTAATCATCATATCTATATGTATACATATATTAATATCGTAAATATTCAGAGACTGAAACAGCAGCACACAGATTAAATGAATTAAAATTTACATAACAGGAAAATAATATATATATATACATATATATATAGATTGATTGGTTGGTTTCATAACCAAGCCAAGATATTTGCTTCCACTTCACATAATCTCCACACGTGTTTTTGAAGATAGTGAATAATAATAATAATAATATTGAAAAAAAGAAAAAAAAAACTCATGGAAAATGCTCAAAGGTCCACATTATCAAGGATGATCTTCTTTGGTGATTTAGCATTAGATGCGCACGTTTAGGCCTCACGGAGCTCTGAGGAGTAGAACATACTCCACCATGTGGGGAACTACATATACATACATACATACATACATATATATAAACCTTAAATTATCATCATATGCAGAAATGTAACAAAAATAATAATTGTGTTGCTATCACATCAATATCTTATATGAAATGCTGAAATAATGTATCGAGGACAGTGAAGCTGGTCTGGGAGTTCGGTCTATGGTGTCTGTCAGCTACCTTTGTTCTGAGTTTTCAATCTCTCTGGGGCTTCCCTGTACTTTATAACAGATCAGTATTATGATGAACTTGCTCATTTACATAACATGTTTGAATATGTTTATAATGGAATTTGCTCACGTTCTATCAAAATATATATCTTTTGATGAAAGAAAAATAAAAGAAATGCTTATGAGAATGAGATGATGGTTCTACACATGTTTCATGAATTATCATATGTGGGTATGTCTTGTTCAATTGTACTACAGTAAAAATGAATTGTGATTTAAGCAAACAAGTCCTTTTTTGCCTTAAATTTTCAGTTTTCTCCAGATCAAGCAAAAGATGAAGGATAAGAAATGGGAAAAGAGAGAAGGTGAAATATAGGTAATTAATTTCTTGCATTTGCGGACACAACGCAGGCATGCACAGTATTGCATGTATCTGCGTAGTATGCAAGAATATGCTGTCCTTTGCCGTCAGACACGCTGTAGGCAGGTAAAATTGGTACTAAATCATCTTCTAGAATGCCGGAAAGTGAAATACTAGAACAGTTTCTTGTCTGCCAAACAATATCCAGTATCAGTTTTAGTGATGATAGGCTAATCCAAGTTTATCCTGATCTAATGGAAACCTGCCAAGTTACACTCCAAAAAGGAGAAAACAGACAATTTTTTTCTAGATTAATGTAGTAACTCAATCAATTGTAGCAAATCATATCTCATTTACCATACACAAAAAAAGATACAGTAATTCAAGTAGTGATGGTGATGTGGGAATCGAACACTTCTCAACTCTTCATTGGCAGGATCGAAAAGACCCATCATATGTCATGCAATAGTGGTGGCCACCACCACATCACATTCTCTAAACATTCACATATGTTCACGTCAAAAATCCCCAACCATCCGATAAAAAAAGCTGCTTCCAGGATGCAAGTAGACCCCAAAATGTGTTAAGATTGGAGGAAAGAGCAGGAGTCTATAGATAAATCCTGTAATATTGTGCATCATTGTTACTTTAGCATTTTACCGGATGCCAAAAAGTTTTAAGAGAAAGGGTCAAAAAGTTTTTTTGTTTTGTTTTTTTTTTTTTTTTTTTTTTTTCAAATGTACTCAAAAGGAGGAAGAGCTGGCAATATGATACATGGGAAGTCCCCATTGGGGGCCAAAAATCAAGTAAGTGGGGAGGAATGGATTGAAACAGATATTCTACAATCAAATTAAGCACTCATTGAACTTGTGTTTATGGCAATTTTTTGGATTTGTGGAGAGCATATGTTGGGGGGGATCGCAAATTAATTTACAGTCATATCAGCACTTTTAATTATATTGTTAGAAAACATCATAGTAAATTGACTTCAAATAATATCATGATTAGAGTAATTCTAGTGACAAGGCAAGTGCAAAAATTGTTATTGAAGAGATATTACATTTGCTTACAATTTGATGACTCATGCTTCAACATTAAACAGAGCATATCCGTGAGCAGAGGTGTGAGTGTGTGTATGAATTGTATAAACCACATGAAGAAAGACCGGAATTCAAACGCTACCACTTACATTTAAATGTTACATCTCTTACTATTTAAACTGCTCCTGAAAAATCTTCGACATGTTAAAAAATGGTAAGTAAATAAATTTTTTTTTGTAAAAGCATACTAACTCATATAATTCATGCACACACTTTCAGCAATTAATGTGAGATCTCAAACAATAAATTTATTTTTCGGTGAGTAGAGGTATTAGGATAAGGATCTCCAAATCATTCCAAGTAGACAGTACAAAAAGGCAGAGGAGATACAGGAGACACTCCAGAGTTCAACTTTTTAATGCTTTTTCCTTACTGTTATGTTCCTATTGCCAAATGTTTGTCTGTGCCTGTTATAAGGTTACCCCAGTAATAAGTAAATATGCCTTTTGTTTGATGAGAATGGCCCAATAAGGATGGTCTCTTTAACAACCTAGTAACACCCTGATGCTCTAAATGTAATGCAGGGCTAAGAGGAGAGACTCCCATCACCATAAGAATCATTGAGTTCAATTGATCTGAAAAGAATCCATGGAAAAGCCATAGGCATTGGTGGTAGGGTACATCAAAATGAATGTGAAATCTGCACTTTTTTTTTTATTAGCTTTCATTTTTAGACTTGAAAAATCCACTTTCAATGTAAATAATGACAATGAAACATGAGGACAAATATGTAACTTTCACAGCATCAAGAAGTCAATAAAAAAAAAGAAAAAAAAAAGAAAAACGCCTAGAGATTCTTCTTCTAAAGATCATCAAATAATAACTCTTTTATCAACATATCAAACATGTGGCTAAACTTTATAAGTAGCCCACAAAGAAAATGCAGAATTGGACTGCAATAAAGCAAAGATATAAAAGTTACAATTAGTACTATTACAAGAAAACAACATTTAGAGCAAGAATAACAATGGGCTATAGGCAAATCTGTTACTATTAGCGAGTCTTAAACTGATAATTCTAATGGTGTAAACAGCTGAAAACAGTTGTTCTTGTTTAAGTAACATCCTGTAGTTGCATAAAATCAATTATTGGGAGATATTTACAATCCTTCTGATATAATTCGAGTCGAATTGAATTAGTCAGAATACAATAGTTTTTTAATACTATGAGTTTAGGAAAAAAAATAGTGTCCTAAACTAATAATTCTAATGATACATATGAAAATGATTAAAAGTGAACCAAAGGTAAAAATAAAAAAAAAAGGGTCTTGTGCAGGTCCATGATTTATGAGAGGTGACTAGCGAGGTTGACATGAAACAAAACTCCAACAAGAAAGTGCCTTCTGTAAATATTCCATCAAGAAAGTAATTATGAGGCGCATCCATATGTTTTCATTTAGAGATTATTAAAATTATTGTCAAATGTCAATCACAAATTGCAAAATGAAGGTAATATTTATGTGTGTGTGTGTATATGTATATTATATATATCTTTCCCTTGTTCAAACAGAAGAACTGTTAGTTTTGCAAGTTATAAGGATCTAGAAAAATAGAAACAAAATGGTAAAAAAGTGAAAAGAGAAAAAAAATGGGTTCTGAAATTGCAGAAATAAAATCTCAGAAAATACATAATGTTGTCTGTAGATGCCAAAATACAACAATAAGAAGGCATAGTTTTGATAATGATAAGTGTCCAGCTTTACATTTGTCGGCAGGTCCACTAAGTACATTAATGAGCAAAAGAGTGATGAAGCAACTTCATGAATGGAATTATGTTTCGTTGCTTGCCAATTTATCCTTTAGAGGGAAAGACAAGCTACCACCAACAACTAAGAGATAAGAGATAAGCTTGGTGCTACCTAGTTGAAGGCCCGGCTATGAAAGATTCAAAGATTATCAATTAAGGACATAATTAGCATGGTCCAGAATTTTAAACAATGTTTTGAGTAAAGAGTTTTGAATTCCTCATGTAAAGTCTCAATTTTGAGATTTATGTATAGAAAAATATGTGCAGTATAAAATAATCAGAACCCATATAACTATCCTACCCTACTCACTGGAAGCATAAAAAAAAAAAATCTAAACAATGTTATAAGTTGACAACCAGAGGAAGGCCAAGCAGGAGTCTTCTTGTACCACCTGACACCTACTTTCTACATGTACATATCTGTGTACTTTTCTATCATTTTGAATGCAAGATTTTTTTTTTCTTTTGAGCATAGCTCAGGTTTAATGGAACAACTTCTACATTAGCCGAGTTTATTTACATAATGAGAGCCACCTCAAACGAGAATTTACAATATGATTCTTAAAAGAGTTACAGTTGAGAATCTTTTGGGTGGTTCATGCAGGTATAAACAATGCTTAATGTTCAAACAAACTTGAGAGCTAAACCAATCAAGAATGCATGAAAGCTTCCTTCTCCATCTCATTGATCTCTTTGATTAAATTAATAATAGTAACTAATTGTAGCCCTAGATTATAATGAAAACCTAAAAAAACTAGGCCGCCATTAAAGAAAAGTAACCAATGAATCCAATGGAATGTGGAATGGGAAAAGGAAAGGCAGAAGTTATAAATATGCATGTCACCTTCAGAAGTTTTCTGATTCCATCTTGCATAACCAAAATCCTTTCTTGGTTGTTTGCTTCTTTCTCTTCGAATTAATATCAAAGAGAAAGGAATTTGAACGCCAAAAGGAATTCGATCGAGCTCGCTCAGTTTTGAATGGGAACGCGTCAAACTTGTATGGCTGAAGTAGGCTGAAATTAAAAGCGTTTTGGAAGGTTAGAGTGGATCAGTTGTGGTGGAAGTTGGACTCCTGAGAGCCAGTTGCTACAGTACAAGATTGAAGATTGACTGTAGTGAAGAAGAGGTATCTATATATTAATGCGAATATGAAGTTGAAGCAAATAATAATCCATTTAATTAAAACCCAGAGCGTGCGTATAATCCTGAAGCGAGGCCTGAATCTCAGTATCTTGGCACCTGTTTGTTTTGATAGAAAAAAAGAAAAATCGTATCTTAGCTGATAATACTTGTTCACGTTTGCCATATCAACCTTAACAGTAAACGATACTTGTTTGTTTAGATTGGAAGTAGAGCAGCCTCCTTTTGGAGGCTCAGGAACAGGCCAACCAGGGAAAAAAAAAAGTTTATCATGCAACCATTGAGCTCCTTAGCAAAGTATCTTTATTATATTCACTTGGATATATTCTGAATCGACAAAAGAAGTGAGAGCCTTTAAACCCAAAATTGATAGGAAAGTATGTTGCATAAAATTTGGGATTTCCTTTGACAATTTGAATTCCAAAAACAGAATATGCAATAGACAGCATCTTTGCTCCAAAATTCTATCTCATATCTAATTGAATAATAAAAAAACATAAAATACGATTAAAAAACATAACATCATAAAATATGAAATTAAAAAACTAATTCAAAATTTGCTAAAAGATGCCACAAACAAACTGCATCCCATATCCCGTTCGGATCATTAAGCAAAAATGAAACAGCATTTAAGCAGAGCATAAGCAATCCATATGTTTCGGTATACCTCCAGAAGACAACATCAAGCGTTTCCCTGAAAGATAGCATAGAGGAAAGATTAGCAACTTCTGGATTTTCCCTCCAGTCACATTCAATGTTCGAACGTAAAGAAAAACAAAAGCACCAGATTCTTTCCCTATATTTTGGACAAGCAAAAAAAAAAAGATTCTACAGAAACAGTCAACACATAACATGCAAACAGCAAAGGAAACTCAAATAAATCATGTCGTCTCCAGTCAAACTCTGTTTCAGACATCTTGAAATCAATGTAACACCAACATAGCCAGGAAACGATAAAGCACAAAAATCATGGGAATAAACGAAAAACTATGACAAACCTCAAGTGATCAACGTCTTTGGGTTTTCCCAATGGAACGTTTCCCAGAAAACAAGTGCTTAGGTTTGAGAGTAGGTATAACTCTGTCTGCCTCTCCCCGACGAGCATCCTTATTCCTCTTTTTAGCAGATTTCTTATGAAGCTTAAAACCTTTAATTTTCTGAGCTGAATCCTTGAAACCCTCCCCAGGGACAACCTCAGTTGGAGGCCGCGACTTCGATCTCGACTTAGATCTAGATATCCGTAATTTTTTATTTGATTGGTCAACATCCACATCCATTGCATTGCCACCATCTTTATCTTCCCTGTCAATAGACCTCTCCCTTTTGCGACCCCTCGACCTGCTGCGGGCCCGTTCAACAGCCAAAGAGGGATCTAGTCCCACAGATCTGAGATCTCTGCCCAGTCTCTCTTTTGTGAACTTCCTGTCCTTGTCAAATTTTCTAGGTACAATGGGCCGACTCTCTGCAGTGCTCTTCTTCATCCTATGCTCCTGAATGAGCAAGCTCTTCTTTTTCCTGATTGCAGCCAAAAGTTCTTGCTCCTCTGGAGTCAATTCCTCGCCGTCCATCTCAAAATCTTCATCTTCCTCCTCAGCTTGCCGAATACCTTCTTCTCTTTCCAACTCCTCGAGTCTTTGTAGGATATCAGGATCAATGAAGTCAAAAACATTGTGTCCATCAAGAATTTCTGGCAAAATATCTTCTTTCCATTCATCGTCAGCTAAGATATAATTCTTCCTCAAATTAGCAGAGTATACACCTGCACCACCATTTTCATCCTCCAGATGCTTCTCAGTTTTTCTCTTCTCCTTCTTTGCTGCCTCAGCTGCTTGCTTAGCTTTAGCTTCCAAAACCGCTTGAGGTATGCAAGGGGGCCTTTCTTTCTGGTCACGTGGCTTTGGTTTTGCAACATGGAACCGATTCAGGCAATCATTGATCTTTTTGGATTTCATCTTCAATTCTACTCGCTGATTCAGTAACCTCTCACAAGCTGCATTCTTCACTGCAATCACACCCTCCTCGGTCAAAGTGCTCATTGTCAAAAGCACACCCTCATTGTCTGTAGCTTCACCTCCCTGACCAATCACAGTTTTCAGAGCTTCTGCTTTCATCTCCATGACCAAATTCCTGTCTTCTTCCGATATCCCTTCCAACGGCTGTAGGTCTGTCTTGTTGCAGACAATAATCAAAGGCTTGTTCATAAAAAGAGACTTGATACTCTGGAAGAGAGCTGCTTGTTGAGCAATGCTGTAGCCACATGACCCAGAGATATCCAAGAAGAACAATACAGCAGCTCGTAGATGTGCCAGAGCTGTAATACTGCACATCTCAATGATATTACGATCTTCAAAAGGCCGGTCCAAAATCCCCGGTGTATCAATCACTTGGTACCTCAAGTATTTGTAATCAGTATGACCTACAAAGAGTGACTTGGTGGTAAATGCATAAGGTTGGACATCCACATCAGCCCTAGTAATTTTATTAATGAAAGAGCTCTTGCCAACATTAGGATACCCACAAATCAAGATTGTTCGAGTATTTGGATCAACTGAAGGTAGCCTTGCCATATGCTGTCTAATTTGCTCCAGATAAGCTAAACTAGGGCCAATCCTTTTTATAACAGTACACATCCGACCAAGAGCAGCAACCTTCAATGACTTGCACCTGTACAGCGAGTCACCATACTTCAACAATTTGACATAATCCTTGGCTATCTTGCTAATAAGATTCCTGGCAGTGTTTACTTGGCCAAGGGCAAGCTTGTAATGGTCCTTGTTGTAAAGAACATGAAGGAGGTCACCATAGAACGGATGAATATCATCAAGGCGAGGAAACTCATCAATGATTGATGAAAGCTTCTCATGAAAATTCTGCTGGGTATACTTAACTTTACGCATGTAAAACTGACGCAAACGAGAAATTGCATATCCCTTGTGGACAACAGTTGGCGTTTGCCGCTGAGTCCGAGAGAGGACAATATCAACGAGCTCCTTCCCATTTGGGACTACAGTGATCTTCTTAAAATTATACTGAACCATCTTTCTTTTTACAACTTATTCTGAAATGCAGAAGCAGACTTAGTCAGCATTAAAGGGTGCTTTAAAATTGACCATAAATAATCTAAATTAACAAGAAGAGCAATCTATGCTTATGGCATCATATCAATTGTAATATAAAAAAAAAAACACATTATATGCGAAGAAGACAAACAATCTAAAATTCCGACAATATTCCATGACTAAATCGAAGGCCAACCGATCAGTTAAATATAATCAAACGGACGAGTAGCAAAATACACATAAACATGATTCAGCGAAACCTAAATCAACTAACTAATAAAAAAGCAATCGAATTAAGGGTACAGAATTCCGCGAAAAACAGAAGAGCTTACCTCTGCGAATTTCTTATTGTCGAAGGGGGAGGGGCTCTCTAGCGGCCCTGTCTTAGGGTTTAAGAGAAGTAAACAGTCGAAACAGAGGCGGCTTATATAGGTTAGAGGCAAAGGGCTTTATCGAGGGTTTCTACATTGAAAGACTATTTTACCCCTATATGTACTGCTATATTTTATGATTATTTACACTTACAGTTCACAGGTTTATACCCTGTCCTACTAAAGTCTCAAAGAATCAATTGCGCTAACGAAAATTCTTGAATTTTAATTTAGGTAATAACAAAATCTCTTTCGATGATTTTCGATCAAATTAGTATTGGAAAGTCGACGTGGCATAAATACGACTCTGATGTGGCCAAATAATTTTCAATAAGATCACGTGGCCCTTGTAGGGGGTCATCATCTCTCCTCCTCAACTTAAAAAAATCCTCAAACCCACAATCAAATCTCACTACCTACCATCGTCATTCCTCTCTCCTCTTCACACCATTACAGACCTGCAAATAAGAAAGAACACAAGAATGCTTTCTTTTTCCTTCCATTCATCTTTCATTTTTTGACAAGAACACATTACCCATTCATCTCCTTAGTCAAAGCATTAGTTATTCCATTAATCTTTTGTATGCATCAACCATGATTTAAATCAGAACAAGCCAAAGCAAAAGACGAAGAAATAGAAATCCTGAAATTGCATCTTCAAATCTCATTCTTTTAAAGGGAACACTTCAATTCAATCAAAATTTTCAGGTAAGAAACACTCCACTACAACAAGCTCTCTCCCACAGTATTCATTACTATTGACCAGTGAATGGCCTAATAAAGCAATGGTCTTTTTTATGTAACAAAGGCACAGAACGAAAAATCTGTTGTAGTCACATCATTTTTCATCAATATAGCCATGATCCATTTGCGTAATCTTATAACACAATATATGTTCTCATATTGGTTTCTTCAAATTTTATTTATAGCTAAAATCCCATTATGTCCTGTCAGGTCTGTTGTCTGTTTTATTAAGAAACCTAGCTTCTATAATGGAGGAGGCATAGTTGAAAGTGGAAATTGGGATACTTTAGATAAATCTTGGCTACATAAAGGCCAAAAAAGCACTAGCAAAATCTGTCGTGCTGCTATAAAAGCACCTCAAGCTGCATTGTTAGAGTATTTGCATTTTACTAGAAGTATTCCATTCACAGATGTTGAGAATATGAGTGTGAACTCAACTTATTTTCTTGGAAAACTATTGCAGAATGTTCAAGGTACTGGGAAAATATTGAGTTGTCAGTCACCCATTTATTGCGGTAACACCCCATTAATGAATTTGAGCCTTTCTTTGAGAGTATAGGCTTGGAAACTTATGAATTTATCCCCTTTCTTCCTCGTGACCTGATATTCTTAAGCGATAATGACTTATTGTTGGAAAATTATTTTGTTCTATGTAATTATGATATTGTAGACACCCGGTTTGATCGACCCATAACAGGGGGGCAAACTGTGGATGCTCAGGTTTGGTCGGCCCATGAACAAAGCCCAATGATGAAAATCCAAGCAAAATGAGCTTACTAGTGCAAAACCCAATGTTTTGCCTTGATGGACCAAAAGTCCATTAGAAAGCCCAAGCTAAAGAGGGAAGAATTTTCAATGAGTAGAAAAAAGAAAGGTGAGGGAAAATAAGAGAAAGGTAGGGAAAAAAAAAAAGAAAGGCGGGGGGAAAGAAAAAAGTGGGGGACAATCATGATGATGAGGAATGATGGGTATGGTTTTCAAAAAAAAAAGGA
>CATIWM010254428.1:0-42430 GCA_949671775.1 Mallotus repandus
GCTCAATTTAGTCCCTAAGTTACTCATGTAAACAAGTTAACTAAATTCAATTCATGAAAAATACACATAGTCAAATGGAATAGTCTAAGATGCATATGTTCATATAATATTAATTATGGATGAAAATGGGGATGTTACAAGAAATCCATCATGCAACAAGAAATATGTTCTTTCACCTGCTTTAACCTTAGCCACAATAGCAGAAAAATATGGGTCAGTTTCAAATAATTCTGTAAAGGAATCAAAACCAGGAATGTCAATTGACATTTTAGTCAACAAAGTCTTTCGCTTACTCAACACATCAGCCAGCCACTCTGTTGGTAGCACCCGACTTATGCTTCACCACAAAAGTAAACCTCTGAAGATAAGCAACCCAATTCGCATGCCTAGCAGAAATCTTATCTTACCTGTGTAAATGTTTCAGCGCCTCACGATTTGTATACAAAATAAATTCCCGCTGAAACAAGTAATGACACCAATGCTTAATAGTCTGAACCATAGCATAGAATTCGACATCATAAGTGCTATAACGCAATCTGGGCCCTGACAACTTCTAATTGACTCAAAACAGCCCCAATTCCCACCTTAGAAGCATCTGAATGCAACTCAAAAGGTTGATGAAAATATGGAAACATTAAAATAGGAGCTGTAGTACGGCATAATTTAATCAACTCAAATGTCTTTTCTGCCTCATCTTTCCATTCAAACTTTCCCACCTGCCTCTTACAATCAGTGATAGGCGCCATAATGCTGCCAAAATGAGGAATAAAATGCCTATAAAATGAAGCCAATCCATGGAAACTCCTCACCTCAGTAATGGTAGTAGGTCTTGGCTAATGTTTCACAGCCTCAACCTTGGACTCATCTACCTGCAAACCCTTACCCGACACAATATATCCAAGAAATAATACATCGGTAGTAAAGAAAACACACTTCTTAATGGCAGCATAGAATTTTTCTCTATGCAACACAGTAAAGACCTCTCACAACTGACTAAGATGCTCATCCGGGTTAGCACTATAAACCAAAATATCGTCAAAGTACACCAGAACACACTTACCAATGAAAGGGCTCAAAATCTGATTCATAACACGTATAAAAGCGCTTGGTGCGTTTGATAACCCAAATAGTATGGCTAGCCACTCATATAACCCTTCCCTTATCTTGAAGGTTGTTTTCTACTCATCCCCAGCTCGAATCTGAATTTGATGATAGCCGCTCTTAAAATCCAATTTAGCAAAAATCGTGGCCCTACTAAGCTGATCAAGTAAGTCATCCAATCTAGAAATAGGAAAACAATACCTGATAGTTATTTTGTTAATGGCCCAACTATCAACGCACATCTGCCAAGAACCATCCTTTTTTAGTCTCAGAAGGGCTGATACCGCACAAGGACTTAAGCTCTCATAAACATATCCCTTAGCCAGCAACTCTTCCACTTGCCTCCTCAACTCTTCATGCTCACTAGGACTCATCCTATAGTGTGGTCGATTTGGCAAGGCTGCACCTAGTTCAAGATCAATTTGATGTTGGATATCCCGCATGGGAGGTAACCCTTCAGGTAATTCCTCTGGAAACACATCACTGAACTCGTCCAGGAGTGGCAAGGCTGCATCAGGAACCATTATCTCTTTGTCCACCCACTTTTCAAATAGGATATAATAACTTCAGATTCATGCGCGACCCTATCAAACTGCGCCAAAGTTAATAAATTAACACAGCCCTTGTTGTCTTCCTGCACTTGCTTGGACTGATCATAATCCTTATTAGGTACTAACACAATTTTCACTCCTTCAAACATAAAACTGTAAGTGTTAGTCTTCCCGTTATGAGACACAACTCGATCAAACTGCCAGGGACATCCTAGCAATAAATGACACGCATCCATGGCTATCACATCACACCAAACCACATCCTTGTATTTTGCCTTGATAGAAAAGGAAATCAAGGCATGCTTTGACACTGTTACCTCGCCCCCTTGTTGCAACCATGCCGGTTTGTAAGGCTTAGGATGCTTTTTAGTCTGAATTCCTAATTTTTGTACCGCCTCTGCTGCAATTATATTCTCATAACTACCTCCATCAATAACAAATCTGTAGACTTTATCCTTGATAGTGCATATAGACTGAAAAATATTATTTCGCAGCCACTCATCATTAGCAGCTGTAGGTGTTAAGCATGACCTCCTTACAACCAAAGCAGCCCCTACATCACCACTCACGTCCTCCTCATCAACATCATCTATATCAAATACCAGATTGCCTGTTAAATCAGCAACCTCTTCATCATCATATTGCTCATCTACCTCAGCAAATATTACTTTTTTTCCCTCTTTTTACACTCAGACTGCCTGTGACCCACTTCTCCATACGCAAAGTATTTAATCCTACTACTCGAACCATCCCTTTATGCAATGGTTGGCACTACCCCTGGTTTGGTCGTAGCAGCTCCTTGGGCCATTCCGCCACCCACATGACTCACAGCACTACTGCCTCCTGCTTTCCCATATCTAGACATTTGCATAAAACCACCTGGTCGCCTCTTTTCGACCTGCAAAGCCTGTTGGTGCGCTGCAGAAATAGACACCAGATCAAACATGTTTACTATCTCTGTAAGTTGCTCTCTTAAACCCCCAATATATCGAGCAACCAATCAGTCCTCTATCTCATGCACCTCATTACGTGCAATCAGCTGATAAAATTCAGTTGTATAATCATCAACTGAACAGTTCCCTTGCCTCAAATTCTGCAACCTCTGGTACATTAAACGCTGAATATTAAAAGGCAAGAACGTGGCACGCATCTGTTTCTTCATCTTCTCCCAAGTCATGATTTTTTACTTTCCCAACCGGACTCGGGTCTGTTTAGTTTACTGCCACCAAGCCATCGCCCTATCTCAAAGCCTGGTTGCCACCAATGGTACTCATTGAGCCTCTGGCACCCTTTTAAACTCTAAGATCTCCTCCACCATAGCCAACTAGTTAAGAAATTCTTCTAGTTTTAATGAACCATGAAATTCAAGGATCTTAGTTTGCATACCTGCCTCCCATTACCTCCCATTGCCTCCTATCATCATTCTCGTCATGCTAGCGAGGACGTCTACACAGTACATCATAATAACCTTCACCACAGTCATCTTTATCATCGTTTCATTTAGCAAAAGGATTCCTCAGGTCGTCAGTATTAGGGACTCGTCGTTGGTTTGGCTGCCTCCTATTTTGATTGACTAACAACTCAGCCATCCTCTCCGTGAGCTGATCCATAATATTATCAATCCGCTGATCCATCTATTCCATTCACCGTTCAAACCACTGCTCAAAGCGACATTGGTCATCACGCTCATAAACTTCTTCTACACATTGTTATTGGGGTTGCTGTTGCTGTCTTCTGCGCGACATCTTATCAGAGGAGCACAGTTATGATACCAAACTGACGTAGCGAAAGAATGTAAGATAGCTATTAACGATTGTTGAATCACACACTACTACTAATTGCTAATCTTCTACAACCTGTAATTCTTGAATTCAGGGTATAGGCATCAAAATTCGAAGAATTTTGGAAAATTTAAAGAAAATTTGAATTCTATTAAAAACTGACATACAAAACCCAAAACAATAACTCTTAAATAGAAAACCCTAAAACAAATCCTAAACAAACTAGAAAATAAGAATTCAAACCTAAACAAACTAGGAAATAAGACTTTCTAAATAATTAAAACACAAATTTGCCTTTTTGAAGGCCTAAACAATAGAATTTGCCCTAAAAATAACATGCCTCACGAGCTTTGCTCGTGATTCTGAATCTTTGGTCTGTTTTCTATCAAACTGGCCTTTGGAATCACCAAAATTTGAAACTCCAAAGTTACAGTTATTTATGAAACTGCCACTACTATAACTTTTGGTATTTTTCTAGGAATCAAATTGCTTGCTCTTCTATGACTCTATCCGCATCAGTAATCTTTTTTTTTCTAATGACGATAATGAAATGGCTTTATTTTCTCTAAAAATTTTCCTTTGCTAAGTACATTTATTCATTGAATCTACTGATAATATTTTTAAGACTATCTGCATTCCCGTGGCGAGGTAGCTCTCTTCCTCAGACATTGATGGGCGAAATCCGCAAGTGCACGAAATTGTACAAGTAGTAATAAAAAGATATTGTTCCCACAGGGATAGTGTTAATTACGGAGCTACTCTTAATATTTTGCTTGTCTAGACTATCGATAATTTCAATGAGAAAATAAGTAAATTAAATCTAAAACAATATAAAAGTTTGTCACAAAATCTATATAATTAAAGACATTAGGGTTTAATTTTCCCGGCTCAAATTAATTCAAAGGATAGTAAATTCTTATTTATTATGAATAACATTTCATTTCCGAAGCATCATTAATATTGTAATGTCTCTCTCAAGTACTCTCAATTAATCAATTATGATAATTAAGTGATTATCTAGCTCTCACTAGCACAAATAATTAATCATAACCAATTTATTCAAGCATTCTTCTTTGGAATATTAATATTGAAGTGTCTCTCGACTAAGTCAATTTAAATTAATAGATTGTTATTGCTTTTCTCACTATAATTAATCTCTCGATCTAACTCTAGTTTCTAATTCAATTCAAAGGGTAGCCAAGCCTATGAAAAACATTAAGTCTAATAACTCTCATGAAATGTATAACCTTTTATTTAGAATTTATTTGGTTAAGTTCATATTAAGTCGGGTTCATTAAAACCCTAACTAGCCTACTTAATTACTCATAGAAATTAGAGAAAAACAACAAGAGATGAAGATTGATAACATATTTAGAATTAAATAAATAAATAAAGAGTAAGAGAATAGAAGAAGAAAAACTCTTTTTATTCAGTTTGCTCAATATTGTCTTAAATCATCAACTCTTGTCCTCCATTCTAATAGCTTAAGTTGAAAATAAATTAAAATAAAATTAAAATAAATAATTATTCTGTCAAGAGTGTTGTTTTCTGACGTAGCAGACTCTAAAAATTATATATCACTGAAAAATAACACTTCTCTATTTATAGAATTCACCAAAAAAAACTCTAAAAACAACTTTCCAAATTCAGCATTCCAACTGTGTTGATCAAGTGACATGGCAGTGCCATGCCATAAACTCCCAAAATGCAGCTCTCTGACACGGCTGTGTCAGAACAACCTTCAGCAACTCTTTAATTTCTCAAATCAGGCGCAGCTGTGTCTAAAATATGGCATGGCTGTGTCCCTACTCTGCTTCAAAATCTTCATTTTATTAATCTTTTCAATGGCCAAAATTGCTCCTAACTTCAAGCTCTCATTGCTTTCGTCCAACATAAATTCCCACTGAAAGGACCTACCAAAATTCGCACTTGAAACAATGTAAAATATATAAAAAGTAATTAAAAATGCTTAAAATGATAAATTTAATATTATTTTAACTCTAAATGCAATTTATACCTAAAACATACTTTTATCTAATAAAAACTTATAATTCTAATACTAAAACGCAATTATTTAATGCTTAAAACATGACATTTTTAGCACTTATCAACTCCCCCACACTTAAGCTTTTGCTTGTCCTCAAGCAAACCTCATTCATACAATGAATAAAACTCATTAGCTAGCTTCACTTGAACAACCACTCTAATCTTCCACTAATACAAAACTTAATAAATTGAAACTAAAACAATAAACCAAGGTCAAGGATATAAAAAATTACTGTGTGAAGAGCAAACTTTCTCATTGAACTCATGAAAATAAACTATTGATTTTGGAGAAAAACAAAAGCAAGGAAAGATAATTCTAGTCTCTAGCTAGTCACATTCTCAACATGCAAGGTTCCTTTTTATGTTTTTATTTAATTGCTTATAAAGGTTTTCCAATTACAGTGATCCCCCACCTTTCTCATATTACTCAGTGTGGATACCTTTAAAGGGTCCTTTGGATACTCATACTCATATTAGAGCATTGGAGTAGATAGACCTTATACAAACATAATACACTTCAAAGCAAGCTCTAAGCAATTTATTGAGTGAGTGCGTTATATGCTCCATCTCACTTTTTATTTATTTTTATTATTTTATTTTATGGTTCCAAAACATGCAGGAATCTACCAATATAGGCTAGACTTTAATCTTTACTTACAATCATCTTTCTACAACACCAAAAATCTAAGTTCAATCACTCAATAAGAAAGTAAGCATTAAGTTCATTAAAGATCAAAAATCCTTAACCACAGTTTATTCCTCTAGCTTAACAACTTAAAAATAAAGCATTCATAAGATATTATTGCACTTTTTCAAGGAAGCAATCAAATAATGAACCTCACTCATCATATGCATGAGTGCAAATTCTCAAGTGTTATGCAAATGAATCCTAAAATCAATTTGTATGCTAGAAAAATTAAAATAAAAATTAAATATGCATGATATGCATGGCTCTTTTTTTATAATTAAATGCAAATATTTTAAATATGAAAGAAAATAAACATAAATTAAAATGCAAAAGAAATTAACTCCCCTCTAATGAGATTTGGTTGATGGAGGTGAAGATGGCACAAAGACACCTGCAGCCTTGATAGCTTTCCTTATCTTCTTTAATTGTTGTGTTTAATTAATATCTGACAGTTCTCTGAAATTCCATGTGTGCCTCATACAAATTTTCATTAATGTTCAACTCCATTCTCTCCATATAGTCTTGGAATTTTTGCCACTTAAAATTCTCTTCTTCTGGTTTCTTCCTCTTAGTCCATTCTTCATTGCTACTTGGTTTTTCACTCTCTTCATCATGTGAAGATAAAGAATTCTTTTGCCTTTATGCATATTGGCGCATTAGGTAGCAACTTCTAGCATTTGACTCTTGCAATGTCATCCAATCTGTTATGACATCGGCTTTGATAAGGGCTTTGGCATTCAGTGTTCCAGTTTTATATCTTCCAAAACTACATGTGTCAATATCTCTATTTGAAAAGTACATTGCCAATCCCATGACTATGTGTCCCATTGAGATAGCCGCCTTTCTTGATTGCACTTCTTCTTCCAAATGGATGGGAAAGAAAGCATCAAATCTTGTTGTCAAATCATGAATTCTTGCACTTCTTTGCATGTTCTCTCCACACACCCCACCCCCCCCCCCCCCCCCCAACACCCCAATTGATTGCATGTTCTTCTTCTTAAAAGACATGTTTAGCATTTTTTCTACAAGAAGAATTCTTAGAGCAAATAATTGAAATAAAGTGTTTAAGAAGAATAATATTAATATGAATGTTTCCTCCTGCAGGATTTCAGAAGTATATATAGATACCATTTAACCTTGGGGATTCCTGAAAATTTAAGGAAAATAAATAAGAATAAAAATAAAATAAAACCTAATTTGAAAAAGGAAAAATTAAATTGTCAAAATAAAAATTCATGTTTACTTGATATTAAAGAGGAAATAAAATTAAAAAGAAACATATTCTTAATTAAATTATTAAGGAAATATATAAACCTACTATCATTAAGAAAAGAAATAAATTTTTAGATTTTCGAAAAATTATTGAAAAATGAAAATTTTATTAAAAATAGATCCCTCCCCCACAATTAGAATCAACATTGTCCTCAATGTTGTGAGGTTAGGAAGAAAAAGGCCATGGAAAATCAAATTTTTAAAGAAATCAAGTTGGCATGTGATGTGTGTAGGTTGACACAGTTGTATAGTCTGAATGTCACAGCTGTGTCTGAGCCTCGTTCTGCAAAATTTCAAGGTGACACAGCTGTGTCAAATTTTGACATAGTTGTGTCTGATCTGCAAAATTTTTGCTGCAGATTGACAGTATGTAATATTTACTTATACAAATCATATATTTTCAATTCAATTATGCACATAAGTTCATTCTGATATGTTTAAATAGATGCAACTTGATTTAACCATAAAAAACCACATTTTGGCCTAATGCATATTTAATCAAATTCACATTGTCATTCAACGCAAATTATAATTTGAATATGATTAAACACATAAACAACTGAAATTGAAATTTAAAATTATCCTTGCAAACCAAACATAGATAGCAACATCAACATAAAATCAAAATATCAAAACAAACATTTGAAATTTTAAATAACCCAACATTCAAAATATCAAAATACTTAAAACTTCAAGACATAAAATAATAAAAGAGTTCATGCATTCAAAATGGAAAACATCTTCGTCTTCCATTAATCATCATTCAAGAGGTGTGGATAGGTCTTGTGGAGGCTCGAAGTCTTGAATTCAGAAATACGCAATGAGATTGAGATTAAGCACTTTAACCTCATTTGTCAAACTCTCCAAATTGACGTCCAAAGCTCCAACTTGCAATTCCAAATTGTCAATTCTTTCTGGCATCCCTTCCATTGTTATTTCTTCAACCTCCTTTTCCTCTTCTTGACCCCCCATTTGCTCTTATCCTTGAGCTTGTACATAAGCTTGCTCTACAACTCTTCTTACCAACCTCCAATTGCCATTCACATGTTCAATCAGGCCAATGGACTCCATCATAGGAAGGCCTATTATATTGGTTCCCTTTACCTTTTTATATCCCTCTATTGACAAATCAAATCCATAGTATTCGGCAATTGCTATCACTATCCCTTCAATCTTGATCATAGAGGAGTATCAGGTTGCAACATCTTTCAAATGGTGTTATGATGAATTTATAAGAAAATTTTGGTTAAATCAATTAAGGAAACTGAAAAGGTTTATAAAAAGAAACAAGTTTAAAATGGTGCAATCACATGACACAGCTGTGTCAAATTTCGTGCAAAAATTTAAAAATCAATGACACAGCTGTGACATTTAATAAACACGGTTGTTCCTGATTTGCGAATTCGAACAGAATCACTAGCTTGCTTGACACGGCTGTGTCACCAAAGTAACACAGCTATGTCTGATTGAAAGAAATATTTTTACTAACAGTGCGACACGGCTGTGTCACATAAGTGACATAGCTGTGTCTGATTCCTGAATGATTTTTCTTTTTCTTTCTAACAAACCTTAAATTAAATAATCTTTCAATCAATCATTCATAAATTGTAATTCCATGTATGCACAATAGTCAAAAATCCATGTTAATAGACACATAACATGTCACAAAGAAAATTAACATCTTGATCGCATAATTAACACAATTAATAAAACTTACAGCCTCTTTTTTTTATATATAGCTTTTATTGATCCCTTTCTTTTTCTCTTAACTTGATTGTATTACGACATCATGTTTCCTTGTAAAATAGCATGAACTAATAAAAATTAAAGAACTAAAAATATTTTAATAAAGGAAAAATAATAAAATTAGAAATAAAGACTAAGTTATAGAGCTTGGTTGAGCCCCCAAGAAGTGCTTGTTTATTAAGGTCATTGGCTTGACCATGGTTTGAGTCATGTATTAGTGTCCGTCAAGTAGGCAACTTGATGGAATGCATCAATTTTTTCCCCACGGTACTTCTTTAATCTCTTAACATTAACCTTAAACTTATCTCCTAAAGCATTTATTAATTCAACTGCCCCTGATGGAAAAGTTTAAATTACTTCAAAGGTTCGGCCATCTTGTCTTTAATTTTTCGGGAAACAACCTTAATATAAAGTTGTAAAGCAGAACTTGGTCTCCTACTTCAAAATGCTTCTGCTGAATAATTGCATCATACCACTTATTGGTCTTTTCTTTATAAATTTTTGAACTCCCATAAGCATTTTGTCTAATCTCATCAAGTTCATTTAGTTGTAACATCTCTTTTCTGCTGCCTTTTTGAAGTCACAATTTAAAGCTTTGATTGCCCAGTAAGCTTTATGTTCAAGTTCCACTGGAAGATGACATGTCTTTCCATACACCAATCTAAAAGGAGACACCCCAATTAGCGTCTTGTATGCTGTCTTATATGCCCACAAAGCATCATCTAGCTTCCTAGACCAGTCTTTTCATGACTTGCTCACTGCTCTTTCTAAAATCTTCTTTAATTCTCTATTACTGGCTTCAAACTATCCACTCGTTTGTGGAAGATATGGAGTTGCTATTTTATATTTCACACCATATCTAGCTAATAGCATTTCCATATTCTTGTTACAAAAATGAGTACCTCCATCATTAATAATTGATCTAGGCATTCCAAACCTAGCAAAAAGCTTTTTAAGGAATTTACACACCGCTCTTGCATCATTAGTACTCCAAGCTTGTGCTTCAACCCATTTTGAAACATAATCAACACATACTAATATATATTTGTTACTTCCAGAGGATGAAAATGGTCCCATAAAGTTAATGCCCCAAACATCAAAGATTTCAACTTCCAAAATATTTTTTTGTAGCATTTCATCCCTCTTGGTCATATTTCCACTTCTTTGACTTATATCACATGCTTAAACAAACCTTTTTGCATCTTGAAAAATTGTTGGCCAACAGAACCCACTCTCTAATACTTTAGAAGTTATTTGTTGATATCCATAATGACCTCCACAATTCAATCCATGACAATATTGTAAAATTAACTGAATGTCTTCATTAGGCACACATCTTCTAATCATACAATCATTGCATAACTTCCATAAAAATGGTTCTTCCCAAAAATAAGCTCTCGCAATGTAGATAAGCTTTTTTCTTTAATGATTAGTTAATACTAAAGGTAGCTTGCCTACAGCTAAGAAATTTGCAATCTCTGCAAACCATGGAGTGTTTATGATCCCTATGACAAACAACATCTCATCTGGAAATAATTCTCTAATTAGTTCTATATTCTTTCCTATGTCATCATCTAACTTCAATCTTGATAAATGATCTACCACTACATTTTCTTACCCCTTTTTATCTTTAATCTTTATATCAAATTCTTGTAACAATAAAACCCATCTAATAAGTCGAGGTTTAGCATCTTTCTTTACTAATAAATATTTTAAAGCTGAATGATCTATGTAAACCAATACTTTAGACCCAAGGAGATATGATCTAAATTTATCAAATGCAAATACTACTGCTAACATCTCCTTTTCTGTGGTAGCATAGTTTAGTTGTGCATCTGTAAGTATTCTACTTGCATAATAAATAACATGCAACTTCTTATCCTTTCTCTACCCAAGCACAGCTCCTATACATAATCACTGGCATCACACATCCATTCAAACGGTAAATTCTAATATGGTGCTACTACCATCGGCGCTGAAACTAGTGCTCTGTTCAACCTGTCAAAAGTAATTTTACATTCATCAATAAAATATAAATGGTGCATCTTTTTCAACTTACATAGAGGTTTTGAGATTTTTAAGAAATCTTTGATAAAGCGTCTGTAAAAACCTGCATATCCCAAAAAGCTTCTCACAACTTTAACGTTAGTTGGATAATGTAATTTTTCTATAATAGCAATTTTGCTATATCAACCTCTATTCCTCCACTTGAAATTTCATGACCTAATACAATGTCTTCTTCTACCATGAAATGACATTTTTCCCAATTTAAAACTAAATTTGTACTTTCACATCTTTTAAGAACTTTATCCAAATTCACAAGACAATGGTTAAAAGAATTACCAAAAACAAAATAATTGTCCATAAATACTTCCATTATCTCTTCAACTAAATTAGTAAAAATAAACATCATGCATCTTTGAAATGTAATGGATGCATTATATAAACCAAAAGGCATTCTCCGATATGCAAAAGTTCCATAAGGACAAGTAAATGTTGTTTTATGCTGATCTTCAAGATCTATTGCTATTTGATTATAACCTGAGTAACCGTCTAAAAAATAATAAAAAGTATGTCCTAAAATGCTTTCTAACATTTAATCAATAAATGGAAGTGAAAAGTGATATTTTCTAGTAGTTTTATTAAGTTTTCTATAGTTTATGCACACTCTCTATTCACTAACTACTCTAGTAGGAATTAATTCTCCCTCATCGTTTTCTACTATGGTCATCCCTCCCTTTTTAGGTATACATTGTATAGGACTAACCCATGGACTATCTTAAATAGGATAAATAATTCATGCATCTAATAGCTTAAGAACCTCTTTCTTAACCACTTCTTGCATATTAGGATTTAATCTTCTCTGTCTTTCTATTGTAGTTTTATGATTGTCCTCCATTAATATTTTGTGCATGCAATATGATGGACTAATTCCCTTAATATCTGAAGTTTGCCAACCTAGAGCTTTTATCCGTTTCTTTAATAATTCTACTAATAATTCCTCTTGTTCTTAAGTTTTGATGAAATAATTACCGGTAATGTTTCATTCTCACCTAGAAATATGTATCTCAAATATGAAGGTAATGGTTTTAAATTTAAACTAGGTGGTTTAACTATTGAAGGTGGTGTAGGTTCAATATTTTTAGGTAATGCATAATGAATAAATGATTCTTTCTATTCAACAAATTTATCAAATTCATGAGAGTCAACATGTAAGCAGTTCTTAATTTCTAATTCACATGATTTTGCCAACCTCTATCGTTGGACTTCATCAACACAATCATCAATCACATAAACTCTCATACAATTATCAAAGTCAGAAGGATGTTTCATACCTTTATACATATTGAACTTATAACCTTCTTCACCAACTCTTAATGTAAGAGTTCCTTCATAAACATATATTATAGCTTTACCAATATACATAAAAAGGCATACCTAATATTAAAGGTACCTCTTCGTCTTCTTCAAAATTGAGTACCACAAAATCAACTAAAAAGATAAATTTCCCTGCTTTAACCAGTACATCTTCCACTATTCCATAAGGATTTTTAATAGTTCTATCTGCAAGTTACAAATATATGTTTGTTGCTTTTGCTTCTCCTAGTCCAAGTTTCCTATAAATAAATAAAGGCATTAAATTAATAGAAGCACCTGAATCACAAAGAACTTTTTGAAATTCTAAATTATCGATAGAACAAGGTATAGTAAGACTCCCTAGATGTTTCCTCTTAAGTGGTAGCTTACTTGAGATTATAGCACTACACTCCTTACTAAGTGTAATAGCCTCAAATTCTTATAGCTTTTTCATACTCAAAATTAACTCCTTCAAGAATTTAGCATATTTTGGAATTTGTGAAATTGCTTCCACTAATGGAATGTTAATATGCAATTTCTTGAACATCTCCAGAAATTTTGCTAATTGTTGATCATGCTCTTATTTTTTCAGCCTTTGTGGAAATGGTACAGGTGGTTCATATGGTTTTACTTCCACTTTCTGTTTTATTTTTCCTACTCTGCTTTCTTTTTTGGTTGAACTTTAGTTTCTTCTATTTCTTTGTCTATCACTGCTTCTATCTATGTATTCCCCTTTTGCTTTGGTGGTTGTAATTCAGTTCCACTTTTCAAAGTGATAGCTTTAACATGCTCCTTCCAGATAATAAATTCGCCAATTGCCCTCCTTAAACTTCTAGATTATGAATAGAATATGAATGATTCCTAAACATAAACTGAGTATCTTGATGGAATTGCTCAAATTTTCCCTCAAGTATTTTTGTAGCCTCATCTTGTTGATTCATTTTTGCTATTACCAACTCCATAAATTTCTCTATTTTGCTTTCCAAAGAAGATATAAAAGATGATGAACCTTTATCTTGTTCATGTTTTTGCATATTTATACCTCGAAACCCTAGTGGTGCTTGTGATCTCCATATTGTTGTTGTTGCTCCATGAAAAGTTTGGATGATTTCTCCAGTTTGGATAATAAGTATTTCCAAACATGGAATTCTGATGTTTTCCCTTATTAAAGTTGTTCATATAATTCACATTTTCCATAGATGAATTCTACATAAGCTGACATTCAATAGTAAGATGTCCCTCATGACATAATTCACATGCTGATGAAGAAATCACATTCAGTCCTATCTAGTCCATTCGCTTAGTCAATGCATCTAACTTTGTATTCATCATTATCAACCCATCTATCACAGTTGCTCCCCCTTTTCTAGGTATAACTCTCTCATTAAACTATAGACTCTGCGTGTTCGCTATTTCTTCAAACAATTCTAAAGCATCTTCAGGTGTTTTAGACATGATCGTTCCTCTAACAGTTGCATCAATATTAACTCTAACTGTAAGATTTACTCCTTTATAGAAAGATTGAGCCAAATCCCAAGCAGGTATCAAATGTTGTGGACACTACCTCTGTAAATCCTTAAATCTATCCCAGTACTCATAAAAGTTTTCATCTTCCCTCTGATAGAAAGAATTGATCTCGTTCCTGATCTTCAAAACCTTGGTAGGTGGAAAATATTTGTTGAAAAATGTACTATACAACTCTTGCCAAGTATTGATAGAATTATGAGGCAAACTTGTGAACCATCTCTTTACCCTATCCATGAGTGAAAAAGGAAAGAAAATCAACCTGATTGCTTCTGGTTGCACTCCATTCATTCTAAATGTAGAACAGTACTCCAAAAATCTAGTCATGTGCCTAAGAGGATCTTCATGTAATAACCCACTAAATTAAGAATTTTGGATCATCTTAATCATAGCTGACTTGATTTCAAAGTTATTAGCTGTCACAGCAGGTTTGAAAATAGGATTTTGATCTTCTTGTAAATGTGGACTGATAAAATCTTTCATAGTTCCTTGCACATTTGGTCTGTTTTGATTTTCGGGCTAACGAGCAGGTAAATCTTGCCCATTAGCCCCATCATTTTCAACTCTGCCATTATCCATTCCGTTCATCCTATTTCTTTGTTCTCTAAGTCTCCTATGAAGAGTTCTTTCAATTTTTAAATCAACTAGAATTTGAATTTCACCCTTTCTCCTTGTACTTCTCGATGAGTGCATACACTCACAAGAGTGCCTGAAAATCAAACAAACAACAACAGAATAATGCTTACCAATACTAAAATAAACAAAATAAAAATAAAAATATCTAAATCAAACAATATTAATTTATTCTCTATATTAACTAATCTATCCCCGGCAACGACATTAAAAACTTGATGGGTGAAATCCGTAAGTGCACGGAATCGTACAAGTAGTAATAAAAAGATATCATTCCCACAGGGATAATATTAATTACGAAGTTACTCTTAATATTTTACTTGTCTAGATTGCCAATAATTTCAATGAGAAAACAAATAAATTAATTCTAAAACAATATAAAAGTATGTCACAAAATCTATATAATTAAAGACATTAGGGTTTAACTCCTCCGGCTCAAATTAATTCAAAGGATAGTAAATTCTTATTTATTATGAATAAAATTTCATTTTCGAAGCATCATTAATATTGCGATGTCTCTCTCAAGTACTTTCACAATTAATCAATTATCTAGCTCTCACTAGCACAAATAATTAATCATAACCAATTTATTCAAGCATTCTTCTGTGGAATATTAATATTGAAGTGTATCTCGACTAAGTCAATTTAAATTAATAAATTGTTATTGCTTTTCTTACTAGAATTAATCTCTCGATCTAACTCTAGTTTCTAATTCAATTCAAAGGGTAGCCAATCCTATGAAAAGCATTAAGTCCAACAACTCTCATGAAATGTATAACCTTTTATTTAGAATTTATTTGGTTAAGTCCATATTGAGTCGGGTTCATTAAAACTCTAACTAACCTACTTAGTTACTCATACAAATTAGAGAAAAATAACAAGAGATGAAGATTGATAACATATTCAGAATTAAATAAATAAATAAAGAATAAGAGAATTGAAGAAGAAAAACTCTTTTTATTCAGCTTGCTCAATATTGTCTTTAATCATCAACTCTTGTCCTCCATTCCAATAGCTTGAGTGGAAAATAAATAAAACTAAAATTAAAATAAATAATTCTTTTGTCAAGAGTGTTGTGTTCTGAGGTAGCATCCTCCAAAAATTGTATATCACTGAAAAATAAAACTTCTCTATTTATAGAGTTCACCAAAAAATCCTAAAAACAGCTTTCCAAATTCAGCATTCCAGATCGACACAACTGTGTTAGTCAAGTGACACGGTTATGTCACGCAACAGGCTCCAAAAATGCAGCTCTCTGACATGGCTGTGTCGCTCCTCTGAGATTGCTATGTCGGAATAGCCTTCAACAACTCTTTAATTTCTCAAATCAAACATAGTTGTGTCTAAAATATGACATGGATGTGTCCCTACTCTGATTTAAAATCTTCATTTTCTTGCCCTTTTCAATAGCTAAAATTGCTCTTAACTTCAAGCTCTCATTGTTTTCGTCCAACATAAATTCCCACTGAAAGGACCTACCAAAATTCACATCCAAAACAATGTAAAATATATAAAAAGTAATTAAAAATGATAAATTTAATATTATTTTAACTCTAAATGCTATTTATACCTAAAACATACTTTTATCTAATAAAAACTTATAATTCTAAAACTAAAATGTAATTATTTAGTGCTTAAAATATGACATTTTTCGCACTTATCAGACATCTTTGATTTTATATGCCTTTTTAGTTGTTTTTTCAATAACTTGATAGGGGTCATCCTAGTTTGGTTCGATTTTGCTTATTCCTGAGCTTCCTTCTTCAAATTAGCTCTCTATATTAACAAGTCTTTGATTTTGAATTTTTTGCCTGTACTTGTCGATTGTGATATTCTGCTACCTTTTGCTTTTAAGCTTCCGCCACGACCGAAGTTTGTTCTCTTCTTTCCTCAAGCAGGTCTAAACATATCTGGGCATTGATGTTGTTGACTTTTTAATCAAGTTCTCTTGATACTCGGTAATTTAATGATCCTATCTTAACTAGGATTACAACATCTATCCCATAAGTTAGTCTGAAAGGTGTTTCTCCAATCAAAGTTCTAGGTATTGTCCTGTAAGTCTAAATGACATTGTTGAGCTCATCTACCTAGTTTTCTTTCTTCTTATCTAGTATTTTCTTTATTCCCTACAAAATGATCCTGTTAGTGACTTTCATTTGGCCATTGGTTTGAGGATGGGCAACAGATGTAAATTTGAGCTGTATATTAAAATTCGAGCAAAATCACTTAAACTTCTTGTTATCAAATTGTTTGCCATTGTTTGTTATCAAAGTGTGTAGTATCCCAAATCTTCAAACTATTCTTTTCTAGAAGAAGTTCCTTATTTGAGCTTCAATGATTGTTGGAACGGCTTCAACTTTAACCCACTTAATGAAATGGTCTATTAAAATGATCAATAACTTCTTTTGTAACATTGAGACTGGGAATGTTCCAAAGATGTCCATTCCCCAAACTACGAATGGCCAAGGGTTTCTAATTGGACGTTGAGTATTTGAAGGTTTATGATTCAATCAAGCAAATTGCTTGCACTTTAAACATCCTTGTTCAAGTTGCAAGGCATTTTTAGAAATAGTTATCCAAGGATGTTTAAAGTGCCAGTAATTTGCCCGATTAACTGATAAACCTTCAAATACACAATATCTAATTGGAAGCCCTTGGTCATTCACAGTTTAGGCAATGGACATCTTGGGGCTATTCTCAGTCTCAACGTCATAAAAGAAGTTCTTAATCATTGTAATAGACCATTTCACTAAGTGGGTTAAAGTTGAAGCCATTCCAATAATCACTGAAGCTCGGATAAGGAACTTTTTTTAGAAAGAAGTAGTTTGTAGATTTAGGATACCACACACTTTGAAACAGATAATGGCAAATAACTTGAATGAGAAGTTCAAGCAATTTTGCTTGGATCTTAATATAAAGCTCAAATTTACATCTGTTAGCTAAACGAAAGTCACCAACAGGATCATCATACAAGGAATAAGGAAAAGATTGGATGAGAAGAAAGAAAACTGGGTAGACGAGCTCAATAATGTTATTTGGGCTTACAGGACAACACCTTGAACTTCGACTGGAGAAATACCTTTCATATTAACTTATGGGATGGATGTTATAATCCCGGTTGAGATTGGATCATCTAGTTATTGAGTATCTGGAGAACTTGACCAAGAAATCAATAGCATCAATGCTCAGATATGTTTATACTTACTTAAGGAAAGAAGATAACAAGCTTCAGTTATGGTAGAAGCTCAAAAGCAAAAGGTTATAGAATACCACAATAGACAAGTATGAGCAAAGAAATTCAAAATTGGAGACTTAATAATGCGGAGGGCTAATATTGGAAAAAGAAGCTCAAGAATCGGCAAACTTGGACTAAACTAGGATGGCCATTATCAAGTTATTAATAAAACAACTAAAGGGGTATATAAAATCAAAGATGTCCAAGGACGAAAGCTACGTCACTACTGGAATGCAGATAGTCTTAGAAAATATTATCAATAGATTCAATAAATAAATATACTCATCAAAGGATAATTTTTAGAGAAAATAAAGTCATTTCATTACTCAAAAATCATCATTATAAAAAAAAGATTACACTCCAGACTCATAAGGAACATTTGGGTTCTGACTAGAAGTATCATGATCCTTAGAGCCCTCAACCTCCTTTTGTTGCTCGGATGCAGCTGCTGAAGAAGCTTCATTCTTTTTTACGATCATAGCCAACACCTTGTAAGAGATTTTCTCAATCTTTAAGAAGTCTAAGTCTGAAATTTGTGCATATAAATCCTCTGACATTTAGACTTAAAGGCCTTGAAGAAATTCTTAGGCATATCCTGAAAGCTCTTCCTGTCTTTTTATTGAATTTCCTCTTACTCTTTTTTCATCTTCTCTTCCTCAAAAGTCAACTGATTAACTTATGAAGACATTTGGTGTCAAGAATGCTCAAGATCTTCAATTTTATGGTATTTCTCTTCAGGTTTATAAATAGCCTATGCTTGCTCAGTCTACACTTGCTCGATGAACCCTTTAGCCTTCTCAAGCTTGCCTTCGTACTCAAGACTACACATCTTTCAGCTTCACATCTTTCAAACTACACTCACTCTTTAGCTGATGCTCATAGTCCTTACACTCAAACATTCCTTGAATAGCCTACCAAAAAAAAGAAAGAGTTATTAAAGGCATTGACACTCGAAAAAATTGGGAAAGAGATGAAACTCAGTAACTCCAAAATATTGAAAAGTGTTTGATTGACTAACTCATTATGGTCCACTAGGCCCTACTTGGACATTTCTACTTCAAGAAAAGGGACTCGGAATACTGATCCCAAATAAAGTTGTTCGATATGGAGGGATCCCTAACCTTTGTTTTTATCCATCCCCTCATATCCAGGCATCTAGATATTTAGGGGCATTTCACCAAAATGTCGTGCTCAGTATCTATTTCCTCATACTCATCATTAGAAGCTCTTGGTCTCTTCTACTTTGAGGTCTAAGTCTCCTGAGGCTGAGTAAGATCAATGACTGGATCAGCAGTAGTCTTAACAGTAACAGTTGGAGTTAAATCAACTTGGGGAGTCTCATCAACTTGTTTCTCTCTAAGCTCTTCATCTAAAATTCCCTCAATAAACTCATCAATTCTAGCCATCTATAAATATAAAAAGACAAATAAGTTAGAAACATACCTTGGGGATCATTAAATTACCTTCGTCGGATTCCTAATTATCATTGCTCGGATTCTTTCTCCAGTAGTATCTTTTAGACAATACCTTAGCAGAAGGCTTATCCACCCTACAAGTCACATGCAAGTATGTGATGAAGTTTGTAACATTATATGCAAGATTGCTCAGATGTTTAATTTTATAGCAATCCTTAGACCATATTCGTCTAATATTAACAAAATGGAACTCATGTTAAATTATGAAGAACCTATGCCTCCAAGTCTTGTTGATGTCACATAACTTACAGAATAGGCTGTGGCCAGGAACAGCTGAAAGGGATAAAGTCAGCTCCTCTTTTTCTTTATCAGACTATACATGTACCTAAAAAAGTCTAGGTCAAGTTCTTTGCCTTCTTTATGAACCACTTCAATAAAGGCAATTAGAAGGCAGTAACTATTTTGGGTGAAGTTGCCCAGGGGCAATGTTATAGCGATTAAGAAAGGCTTTGATAAATGGGTCAATTGGAAACCTTAGACCCCCCTATAACTCATCTATATACGTGACCATTTTATCAAAATCAATAAGGGTATGATGAGCCCTGAAACCTAGATTTACCAAAAGTATTTTAAACTTAGAAAGGATATGGAACCCAGCTCTACAACTTAAAAGTTGGGCAGCAATCACCCTCGATTCAAATAATAAAGAATATATAGTCTCTCGAGGAACCATTGAAAATAAGGATACTAAAGCAAAAAGAAATAGAAGAGAGATGCAGAGCTTCACCTTATGAAAGTAAAAAATGAGCAACAAAAGGACCTTTACTAAATATCATCGACAGAACTCTGCAGAAAGCTCAAAATAAAGAGAGACGAGAGCATAGAGACAGCAAGGAAGAAGAAGATAAAAAACCTTGGAAACTCTCAATATTTAAAGGAAAAAGAAGGTTCTAGAATACTAGATAATACCCTTATAAAATTCAAGTTTCTCACACCAAGGTCTAGGGGTATTTTGGGAAAGATAAAAAGTTCGTATAAGCCCGCTAACTGAGCAGTTATAAATGCAGCATTTCAAACATCTCCACTTCTGGCACACATAAATGTGGCAGTTTCAAATTTTAAAATTAATCACATCAAACTACATGAATATAAAAAGGCAGAGAATGATCATAATGATATCGAAACTCATGTCATTTCATAACACCGAGCATTAAAGTCTAGCATACAGAAGCTAGCCCCGTCAGGCCGTTTCATAACACTGATGCTCAAGACTCAAGTCGTTTCATAACACCAAGCATTAAAGCCTAGCATACAAAAGCTAGCCCTCTTAGGTTGTTTCATAACATTGAGGCTCAAGACTCAAGTCATTTCATAGCACCAAGCATTAAAGTCTAGCAAACAAAAGCTAGCCCCCTCAGGTCATTTCATAACACTTAGGCTCAAGACTCAAGTCGTTTCATAATACCGAGCATTAAAGACTAGTATATAGAAGCTAACCCTCTTAGGTTATTTCATAACATTGAGACTCAAGACTCGGGTTATTTCATAACACCGAGCATTAAAGTCTAGCATACAGAAGCTAGCCCCCTCATATCGTTTCATAACACTGAGGCTCAAAACTTGGGTCATTTCATAACACCAAGCATTAAAGCCTAGCCTACAGAAGCTAGCCCCTTCAGGTCGTTTCATAACACTAAGGCTTAAGACTCGGGTCATTTCATACTACCAAACATTAAAGCCTAGGATACAGAAGCTAGCCCCCTTGGGGTTGTTTCATAACACCGATCATTAAAACCTAGCATACAAAAGCTAGCCCCCTCAGGTCGTTTCATAACACTGAGGCTCGAGACTTGGATAGTTTTATAACACCAAGCATCATTGAAGAACTCGGGTCATTTCATAACACCGAGCATCATTAAAGAACTCATGTCATTTCTCAACACCAAGCATCAATTACTATCTCTGAGCATCTCATATCCAACAACGAAGATTATTCATTACTCAAATTATCAAGTGACAAGACTATTACATCAGTACGAATAACTACTCAGAGCAATGCTTCATCGAAGTCTCAAACATAAATATCCAAATAAAATTTCGAGGGGAACTCTTAATACCCCGCCTCTAAATCCTACTCTAATAAGGAGCATTACCCTCTAAGCAAATGAGATATAAAGTGATAATAATACTCAACCCTTGACAATCAAGCAACCTGAGTTCTATAAGGACAAGGATCCTCATCAACAGGAAGTCAGAATCATGTCAGGTTGGAGTAAAGATTTTCTCTCTATATACTCCTATATTCTCATTCTCATGCATTCAAACACATCCTCTCATATTCACAACACACTTCGTCTCTAGCTTATAATTCCTTTCCTTCTAAATCATTTCTAACTTAAGCATTAGAGGGTTTGTGGTGATCTCCCCCACTGCTCACCCTATTCTTATTGATCGCTTGTTTGAAGGATCTCAAAGTTCCCATAAACTAGTTATCAATAGTGATCATTTTAGTATTTTTTTTTTATCAACAAAAATATTACTTTTTAAATTAATGAAAAATTAATTATAGTACAGATTAATTATAAAAATATTCAAATTTTATATCTCAAAATTTCTTGAAAAAATTGTTGTGCTAGTTTACTTCTTCACCAATAGCTAAAAATATTACTTAACGTCATATGCTAGAAGATGGTTATTAAGAGCCAAAGCACATGAAGGTGCAAATGATTTTCTTTTTAGTCATATGATAGTATATATTTTTCTAGCGCATTAAGAGAACAAGGGAGATTCTCAAAAAAAAAAAAAAAAAAAAAAAAAAAAAGGTGCAAAGGCTCTTAATGACTATGGTCTCTAGCATATCACATCACCATATTTATGAAGAACATCAAAACTGATGAGAAGCTGAATGATTTTTAGGTTAGCTAGTCCACAAAAGAGAAGTGATAATATATATATTAACAAATTAACTACTTGTTCTAATTAGTGTTTTAGTTGACTAAGAAAGAATCTTTGAAATCCCACATGTCGCCCAACAAGTTGAGTTCTTTGAGAACTTTGGTCATAATATATTATATCGATATCAATATTGAGTTAAGACGATGTATGGCCCCGTAACAAGTTATTACATTTATCATTATATTTTTTTTACTTAATTAATTCTGACTAGTATTTTAATTAAAAAGTTTATATTTGTGAAAATTATTTTAATGCAACAAATTAAAGTTCACTGATAAACATTTTAAAAAATTATTATCTTAAGCACTTTTTATTGGTGAATTAATTAAAATTTTATAATTATTCACTATTAAATATAAGTACTCATTTTTAAATTTTTAAACTTTCACATTTTATTGTATCAAGCTCTTAAATTTTAATTGTTCTACATTGAACCCTCATATTTTTATATTTACACACTTTAATGACCTTTTAAAAACTTTTAATTCCTAAACTTTTGTTCACAAGTGAAATCGTTGAATCTTAAATTTTTTTTATCAATTTAGTCCAATTAAATACCAATATAAAAGGCATTATATAATTTTTATTAAAAATAGTTCAATCAATTAAAAATTAATATTTTATTCTTTTATTGCATTTAAAGTAAAAAAAATTGTTTCCAATTAATAAAAAAATTTAAATTATTTTTATATTAAAAATTATTCTTAATAATAATTGAAAATAGTGAAAAAAAATATACTTTTTGTTTAAAAATTTATTTAAAATATCAAAATTAAAAATTTTAAAAATATTACTAAAAATATTTTTTATATTTTTGAAAACAGGTATACTTAAAAAATTAGTTAATTGTGAACCAAATTTGATTTTTCAATTATTTTTATACTTGTGATTATTTTTTATTGTAATTTATAATTATTAGTGTTGAAATATTTTTCATTGTTGTCGGCAATCATATTTATTTTTTCTAGACTCCACTAATGAAGATCAAAAGATTCGTATACAATACTTAAGGATTGATAAAAAGGTATCAAACTTAATATTTTCACTTCGTAAAGTAAAATTTTATTATTATATTGGACATTTTATATTTAATTAAAATTTATTTATACTTTATTAAGTATGTCAAATATATTAAAGCATAAAAAATGTTATTAAATATTCATATTTAAAAATTAATATTTTTGTTAAATTTTTAGTATGTTTAAATTATATTTTATCAAATAATAATTTCAAATAATAAAATAATAAAATTATGAATAATAAACAATTTACATATTAATAATAAAATTTACTAATTTAAACTAAAAGATATTTTTATCTTTAAACTAATATGTTTAAATAAAAATAAAAATATTAATTTTAAATTTATTTAATTTATTAAATGATTATTTAATGAAAAATATATTTTATTAAAATGATAAAAAATTTAAATTTTGATAATTTGATACTTTATAATAAGTTTAGGTATCAAATATTTAAAGCAAATCCACATTGTACAAAATAAAAGTACAAAAAATTTAATACCACAATTAAAATTCAAGAATTTAATACAACAAAATTTAAAAATATAAGAATTGAAAATAAATTTTACTTTATATTTTCAGCAGTAACTGCTAATGAATGTATTTCATTCATTTCGATATATATATATATATATATATATATATATATCAACAGCAAAGACTAAATAAAAAACCTTAGCTGCCACCTATTTCTCTTTCTCCTCTCTTTATTGCTTTTGTCTTTTGCACTCATTTTTGTATTTATGGTAATTTTTGTTCAAATAAATTTTCAAATACTTAATTTTTTGAAATCTTATTCTTTGAGAAAAAATATTAGAGATTATAATATTTTGGACTATTTTATTCAAATAGTCTATGATACTAATTTTAATTCTTAAATTGGTTACATTTATTGATTTATTTTTATGATCTCTAATATTTTTCTCCACATGTCATTATATTTCATCATTTGTTTTTAAAAGAAAAAACAATATATAATAAAATAAAAACATATCAAACGTAAATTAGTACAATTTTCATAAGTATACATAGATATTTGTAGATTAGAGAATATAATATCAACAATGAAATCTTTAGGTTGAAAGGTTAAATAAATAGGTAAATGACATAAATTTCTTTCATGACAACTAAAAGTGATGGTTCAATTTCTAACCACTTAACGAGCAAAATTTCTCTCCTAAATTATAAAAAAAATATGCAATGGTAATACATTAATTACAATGTAAAAAAATAATATGTCGAAAGTTGAGTAGTCTAATTGTGTTATCCCTTCAAGGCAGTATAGATTAAAACCGTAAAAAGTTCGATTCTTACCTCCTCTTTTCGATTAAAAAATAATAATAATAATATTGTGGCAATGAATTGAATATCTTACAATTTGTAAGTTACAGAGAATATATGCCTCCCCGCCTAGGGATGGGATGGCTTAGTGCCTTCCCATCCACGGGGTGAGACATCAAAGGGGAGCGTTTCAAATCCCCCCTCCCCCTCCTCAGTGTAAAATATATATATATATATATATATATATACATGAACATCCCGTAAGAAAATAGCCCTAGCTGTAGTATCCCGTAAGAAAATAGCCCTAGCTGTAGTAAATAGTGTTGTAAACGTACATGCCAATATAACATATTCGAAAATTCTTATTTACTCAGGGTGATCATATGTGTGTCACATAATTTATAAAACGAAAACCTATGTTTGAGCTGGAGGCCTTCTGCTGAAATAAGCTGCGAGGATGAATGGCAATATACAGAGAGCAAAACAAAGACCAGGAATCCAAACCAAAAAAGAAGGAAGAAAGCAACCCATCAAACCAAAAAGGGCCAAGAAGATGAGGGTAACACCTAGCTGCTCGGTTGCATTTGATGCTCTAGGATACATTTCTCGCAGCAGGATTCCGTTCCATGTAGCTGTGAATCCGAAAGATAGGAGAAGCAGAATTAAGCTTGCTTTGATTGATGTGGGGTCTCGGTTATAGAGCTGTACTAAAGCTGCTATAATTGGAACAGTGAGAACAAGTATATTTCTACCCATCTCTTGTGCTTGAAAAGCCATAATTATGCAGTGTGGAACTTGTTGAGAACAGTTTAATTTTCTACTTGTTTCTGGAGCAGTGACACGAACATGATCATCACCAGAAGCTGAGAAGGATGATGATGATGATGATGATGAGGATGATGAATCTATGACAACTGATGATAGATCAGAAGTTGAAGATGGATCCTGATTATTTGGTTTGGTCATGAAACAATGGATCAGAAAAACTGCGGTTTTAAGGGAAGTTATGATGCGAAATGGAAAAGCTGCATCGGAGCTTTCATCATTCGTCACTTCAGCTCTGCGGCCAGTGTCCATTGATTACGGAGAGAAAGAGCAGAAGCAACTCTGATAGCTAAGAAGCTGATGGTGGTAGTGGTGATACTGAAGCTTGGATGGTTCAGAGAATAGGAAAAAAAATGATTTAAGGGGACTCCACATATATATATATAAACACACACACACACAATACATGTCGCTAACAGCGATGATTTTGGGCAACCCAAATTTTTCTTTTGCCCTTTTTATTTTTTTTTTTAATTTTTTTTTTTGAAAATTCATTTTTTTATTTTTTTTAATCTGAAACCTAGGTTGCTTGCATGTGAACTTGTTGTGAATTGGTGAAATTTTTTTTTTTTTAATCTAAAACCTAAGTTGCACATGGGTGAATTCGACGTATAAGAATTTAAACATCCGGAATTTATAAAAAAAAATTTAATAATTAAATGGAAAAAATAAAACATATTTTTTTTTAATCTAAAACCTAAGTTACACACGGGTGAACCCGTCGTGCAAGAATTTAAACACATGTAATCTGTAAAATTTTTTCTTAATAATCTAATGAAAAAAATTTGAACTAAGAGCATTATGGTTTTTGTGCAGTAGGTCACGACACACTGTAGTGTTGCAACCCACTACACAAATCTTTATCCTATATATATATGGGCAATGATAGTGACATTAATGAACATCTAAAAAATAATATTTTTTGTTAAAATTATATGCATGACCCTATATATAGGGGGTATGCAAATGGGAGGGAATGATGTAAAAGGAATTTTATTTTGATGAATATTATTATTCATGTAATTACTAGCTACATAAATTATTATCCTATATGGGGAAATGATGCCCTTTGACAAATGGCAAAAGCCTACAATAGATTATAGAAGTAAAGTCAATATCTGATTTATATCATTTGAATGCAAATTCGCGATGTTAAGATTTGATTTAGCTTAATTTCGGTAATTGCGCATCAAATCTTCTATTTAGAGGAAGTCATTTGTAATTCCTTTAATGTAGTAATTAGCCAATGATTTAGGTTGTTCATTTGTTAATATCTGATGTAGCGGAAGGTAGATAATTGCGAAAATCGTTGATTCTAGGCAATACCGATTCGCAACCTTCAAACCCCTATTGATTCTTTCGAATTCTAGGAAATTTGGGAATAACAAAGTCTAAATTTTATTATAAAACCAAAACCGTCCAAAACAAGGAGAAAAATAAGCTTATATACCAAAAGTAAACCCTAAATAAACTCCTAATAAAAATAGGTAAAATTACTAAAATAGACAAACATCAATTCGAAGGCCCAAACATGCGAATTTGGCCAAAATCCATAGGGCATCACGAGCATAGCCTGTGACTTTGAATCAGTGGCCCAATTCCACCCAAATTAGCCACCGAAATCGCTAAAATCCGACACTCAGAACTTTACTTTAATTATGAAACTGCCACTGCCTATCCAACTTGTCTAAGAAATCCAAAGCTTGCTCTTGGACCACATCAGCTTGCCCACTCCTATGTTAAATAATATTAGTCCTTATCAATGTCTATTGAAACATGCTTCTCATTATCATTATCTCAAAATTTTTTATTCTTTGTGTTATCCATGGCTACGACCCTATGCTAAAAATAAAATCTCTGCTCATTCTACTCCTTATGTATTTCTTGGCTACAATAAATTGCATAAAGGGTATAATTGCTATGATCTTCAGTCTAAAAAGTTATTTGTCTCACGCCATGTTCTTTTTGATGAACAGGTTTATCCATTTTCAAAGAATGATGTTATGCCCTGCTCCACACCTCCAATATCCAATTCGGCCCCAACCATATTTTTACCCAATCAAATTCCACTTTTGACAATATCCGATTCCCCAACCCAACAAACCTCTCCTACTTTAACTCCAACATCACCTCCTTCCAATCCACCTACCATACCCGATACACATCAACCTCACTCCTCATCCACATCTCAAAACTTCTCTCCTAATTAGAGTTCTAAGTCCTCTACCTCATCTATTCCTAGTGTTCCAATAGTACATGCACAACCCAATCCGTTAAAAACACATCCAATGGTTACCCGATCCTAAACCAATTCCCTTTAACCATGAACTTTTCTATCTCATATCCTAAATGAACTGACCTATTTTACATAAGCCAAAAAATCTCAAGAGTGACAAAGAGCAATGCAAGAAGAGTATAATGCTCTTATGTCTAACTATACATGGTCATTAGTGCCTCTATCTCCAAGCCAAAATGTCATTGGATGCAAGTGGGTTTATCGTATAAAACACAAACCCGATGGCTCCATTGATAGATATAAGGCACACCTCATTGCCAAAGGTTTCCACCAATGCCTAGGAGTGGATTTCAATCATACATTTAGCCTTGTGGTTAAACCTGCAATAATACACCTCTTTCTTTCCTTAGCAATATCCAAAGGTTAGAACATCACTTAACTTGATGTATCCAATGCTTTTCTTCATGGCCAAATCGAAGAAGATGTATATATGCAGCAACTAATTGGGTTTGTCAATCGTTCATGTTCCACTTTTGTCTGTAAGCTCCATCGGTCATTGTATGGCCTGAAGCAAGCACTATGCCAATGGTACATGTGCTAACCAATCAATTACTCAACTTAGGGTTCAAAGGTTTTAAGACTGATTCTTCTTTATTCTATTACATAGCTCTACATCAGCTTATTGTCTTATGGATGAGGATGTTATTCTCCTCATGAGTAATACTATTTCTTTCACTAATCATGCTATTACTCACTTGAAGTCTTAATTTGCCATCAAGGACTTGGGCCAATTACACAACTTCCTTTGAGTTAAAGCACATTGGATGTTGTCTTGGATATTGATTATGTTGATGCTTACTAAAATCCCATTTAGCAAAAAGATTTCAAAATTTGTCCTGGTAGCAATCACCGGCTTAACCATATCACAAGCCTACCTCTTTGCCGGGGCACTGAAATTCTCAAATAAGGATTCGGTCAAATCGCGAACTTTAGCTTTATTTCAATTCAGTTACCAAACTTTGATTTGTATATTTTTACATACCAAACTTTTATTTAGTTTCATAGCAGCCACTTAAAATATTTTTTGATACCTAAACAATCTAAAATTACTATTTTCATAAAAAATTAGAGATTTTTTAACAAATAAGTCTATGTTTTACATATATATATATATAGAAAATAAGAAAAAATTTAAAAATTATCTTAATTCTGCCTAGTAAGAGTAAATTCATCATGAAAGTTATCAAAGTTTAGGAGAAATAAACTTTCAAACTTTTATAATTTTTGGACTAAATTGAAAAGATAATGAGATTGAGGGATTAAAATATTTTTTCAGAGAAATTTAAAAGGATTAAAAAAATTTTAATGATATCCTTTTTAAAACCAAATTGAACATAAGAGACCAAAAAGAAACAAATTGAAGTTTCATACCCAAATTACAATAAGCGTAAAGTTGGGTGACCACCATTACATTTAACCCATAAGGACTAGTTGCATAGTTTGATAGCATTGTCAGTGTCGATATTTGGGTTGTAGTCACTATATTGTTCTACTTGATTATGTCTATACATGTAACCGCATTCTATCTAGTTGGAAAGATATGTAAATGCACCTCTAAAGTCATGAAGTGTGTATATAATAAAGTCAACTATAGTTAGTTTGTTAATGGCGCATAGGAAAGTGGAAGGAAGCTTATGTTACTACTTCAAATTCCTTCATAAGGTCTCAGATTTAAATTCCTGATATAGCCATGGGCATTCCATCTTTGAATGGCATGGGTATGTACATGTCATTACCTATGATGCTTAATGGAATTTTTTTTGGATCAGCTACGCTGATGTGCTTCGCCAGATATCTTTTCAATATATGTTTTTAAAGTCATGGATTTGATTATTGAAAATTTTTTAAACAAGTGATAAAGTCTAGTAAGTGTGTCTCCCTGAATTTCCAAGTCAATCTGTACTAGATATTTTAATTAATTGTGCTTACATATAATATATGATGGCATATGCCAATTAGTCTAAATAGTTATACATAATAAATTCATCTGTAGCGGTTCTAGCTAAGGAACAATTTATATGGTTTCTTGGAGACTTTCATTTCACCACTACACCATTTTAAAAAGTTTTGGCATGTTTAAACAATTGTAAAAAAACAAAAATACCAAAAAAGTCCAGACACTATTTGTGTTTTTTTTTTCATAATTTTATAATAAAACAAAAAGAGTCAACCTAACAAACTTCTCAAATATTCTGAGAATACACAGAATAAATCACTGGCAATATACTAGAATTTTCTAATCTGAGATTGACATATAAAACTGCTGATGCTATCCTTGTTTTGATTTTAGTGATGCATGGCCGAATTTTTTTGGTATCAGATGTGCTTGTTGTTTTATGTCAAATTCCCACATCGGGAACTTGTGAACAATTGGGAGGAGTCTTTAGTTATAAATAAGACTCCTCCTCCTTTAGTTTTAATCATCCCAAAATTTCCCTCTCTCATGTATTGGCAATTAATTTTTTCTCTCTTTTGTAATATTTCCTCAATTAGTGAAATATTATTTTAGTAGTGTCTGAGGACATAGACATAATTGGTCGAACCTCATTAAATTTTGGTGTTTTCTTTTATGTCTATTTAAAAGCTATTGTTGGGTATAGTTATTGTTAATTATTGTGCTATTAAAATTACTTTTCTTGATAGATTCTGTCTAAGGAGTGTGGTTTTTAAGGAGATATTGTGACCCCACCACTCTTTCCTGGAAATCTACCTTGGGGTGATTTTTAGTACAATCATTTTCACTCTAGTCACATGTGCAATAGTTCTCAAGGTGAATTTATTATTGGTGAAAATTAACCCCAATTCCACAACAACTGGTATTAGAGCTCTTGGTTTATTTTAGTATGCTCTGTGGTTGTGGTTTAGGCTGATCTTCCACATCAGAAAAAATTTCTTTGGGCTAATTGGCATTCCACATTGACAGCTATTAAATAGAATTTGTAGCAGAAATGGCAGACAACATAAAAGAATCCACATCGAAGTCAACAACTTCTTCATCTTCAATTTTGGGAAGAACTACTGTGACAAATGCTAGATTTGTAGTGGAAATTTTTAACGGCACCGATCATTTTGGCATGTGGCAGAGTGAGGTTCTAAATGCTCTTTTTCAGTAAGGTCTAGACATTGCCATTGAAGAAAAGAAACCAAATGATGTTGAGGAGAAAGATTGGAAGATGATCAATAGATTAGCATATAGTACCATTCGATCGTGTCTTTCTAGAGAGTAGAAGTATGCATTTTCTAAAGAAACTTCTGCAAGTAAATTGTGGAAGGCATTGGAAGAGAAATTTTTGAAGAAAATCGGTCAGAACAAACTCTACATGAAAAAGAGATTGTTCTGCTTCATTTATACTCTAGGTACCATTATGAATGATCAAATTACTAGCTTTAATCAACTAGTGACTGATCTGTTGAATATGGACGTGGCTTTTAAAGAAGAAGATCTGGCTCTGATGTTGATGGGATCACTTCCTGATGAGTTTGAGTATCTTGAAACTACTCTACTATATGGGAAGGTTGATGTGTCTCTCAGTGAAGTAACTGCTGCCTTGTGTAGTTATGAATTGAGAAAGAAAGAAAAGCAAGAAAACACAAGTGTAGAAGCAAAAGCTCTTATTTTTAAAGGTCGTTCGCAGAGTTAGAATAGAGGAAGGAGAGGGAGATCAAAGTTAAAGTCCAGACTGATCAATGATCAATGTGCCTTTTGTCGAGAAAAAGGGCACTGAAAGAAAGATTGTCCCAAACTAAAGAATAAAGGCAAACCTGAAAGGGGAAAGGCTATCCCAGAGTCAAATGTAGCTGAGTGTGATGATGCAAATTCATATCTCTCAATTGCTGCAACACCATCAACCAGTTGTTCTAGTTCATGGTTGCTAGATGCAGCTTGTAGCCACCATATAACCCCCAATAGAGAATGGTTCTTTGATTTAAAGAACTAAAAGGTGGAGTTGTTTACATAGCAAATAATGCTCCTCTTGACACACATAGGATTGGTTCAATTTGCTTAAGGAACCAGGATGGATCAATTAGAACCCTAACAGGTGTTCATTATATGCCGAATTTGATGAGGAATCTCATCTCTGTGGGAACCTTAAAGTCAAAAGGTTTCTAAGTAAGGGCCAAAGATATAATTATGAGGATCATCTCTGGTGCACTTGTGATAATGAAGGGAATTCAAAAAAGAAATAATGTGTACTACTTTTTGGGTAGTACAATTGTTGGGACAGCAGTAGTAACAACTTCTATTGATAATTAGGACTCAGACCAGGTTATGGCATATGTGCTTAGGGCATACTAGAGAAAAATCCTTGAAATTGCAGATCGATGAACGATTATTGAAAGGGGGCTTGCAAATTAGATTTTTATGAGCATTATATCAAAGGGAAGAAAACAAGGGTGAAATTTAGAACAGCAATCCATGATACTGAGGGTATTTTGGATTATGTTAATTCAGATGTGTGTGGGCCTTCCAAGACAACTTTGTTAGGAGGAAAGCACTATTATGTCACCTTTGTTGATGATTTTTCTTGGAGAGTTTAGGTGTATACAATGAAGATGAAGGATGAGGTGCTAGAAATTTTCCTTAAATAGAAAAAGATGGTGGAGAGTCAAAAAGGCAGAAAAGTCAAACGTCTCCGTACAGACAATGGTGGAGAGTTCAAAAATGATCTATTTTTGAAAGTCTGTGAAGCTGAAGGTATTGTCAGACACTTCATCGTCAGAAATACACCATAACAAAATGGGGTGGCAGAGCATATGAACCGGACATTACTGGAGAAGGTTTAGTGTATGTTGTCCAATGCTGGGTTAGACAAAGAATTTTGGGCTGAGGCTGTAGTATATGCTTGTCACCTAGTCAATCGCTTACCATCGACTGCTATTGGTGGTAAAACACCATTAGAAAAATGGTTTTGAAATCTTACTACAGATTATAATTCCTTACATGTGTTTAGTTCGACCACATATTAACATGTTAGGAGTAAAAACTAGATCTAAGAGCAAAGAAGGCAATCTTTTTGGGGATTACCTCGGGTGTCAAAGGCCATCGTATTTGGTGTCCAGAAACAAAGAAAGTAATCTTCAGCAGGGATGTTACCTTTAATAAATCTACCATGTTGAGAAAGGTGACTTCTGAAAAAATGGAGCAAACAGGTAGTACTCCCAAGAACCTCCATAGCAACAATAATCAATTACACAAAGAAGGGGAAAGCGGACCATTAGACAACCTGCTCGCTATGCTAATATGGTCGTTTCTACATCACCAATTGCAATTGATGACGTTCCAGCCACTTATAATGAAGTAATTCAAATTTTAGAATATAAAAGGTGGAGGATCGCCATGGATGAAGAAATGCAGTCCCTTCAAAAGAATCAAACATGGAAACTAGCTAGTCGTCCGAAGGGAAAGAAGGCAATTGGGTGCAAATGGGTATATGCAAAGAAAGATGGATTTCCTAACAAGGATAATGTTTGCTACAAAGCAAGATTGGTGGCTAAAGGCTATGCTCAGATGGAGGGAGTTTATTATAATGAAGTAATTTCTCTAGTTGTAAAGCACTCCTCGATCATAATTTTATTGGCTTTGGTAGCACAGTTGGATTTTGAGCTAGTTCAGATCGATGTAAAAATTGCATTTTAACATGGAGACTTAGAGGAGGAAATCTATATGACTCAGCCAGATGGATTCAAAGTTACTGGGAAAGAAAAGATGGTATACAAATTGGAAAAATCGTTGTATGGATTGAAGTAATATCTAAGGTAGTGGTACAAGCTATTTGACAAATTTATGATAGGGCAAAAGTACACAAGAAGCAAATATGATCATTGTGTATATTTTCGCAAGCTACAAGATGGATCCTATATATATCTTCTTCTTTATATTGATGATATGTTGATAGCTTCCAGGAGTCAGACAGAAATTGAGAAATTGAAGACTCAATTGAACAGAGAGTTTGAGATAAAGGATCTTAGCGAAGCAATGAAGATTCTCAGCATGGAGATATCTTGAGCTAGAAAATTGGGGAGGCTTTGTTTATCTCAGAAAGAATATCTGAGAAAGGTACTAAAAAGTTTTAGCATGAATGAGAAGTCAAAACCAGTTAGTACACCACTTCCTCCTCATTTCAAGCTTAGTGCATCCATATCACCAAAGAATGATGCAGAACGGGAATACATGACAAAAGTACCATATGCAAGTGCTATTGGTAGCTTGATGTATGCAATGGTGTGTACGAGGCTCAATATTTCACAAGCAGTTAGGGTTGTGAGCAGGTATATACATGATCTTGGCAAGGAGCATTGACAAGCTGTGAAATGGATTCTCCGGTATATTTTGAACACCATAGATGTTAGTTTGATATTTCAGTAGGATAAGTAAGAACGTCAATATGTAGTTGGGTATTGTGATTCAGACTATGCAGGTGATTTGGACAAGCGTCGATCAACTACCGGTTATGTGTTTACTTTTATGAAGGCACCAGTCAGTTGGAAGTCCACCTTACAGTCAAAAGTGGCTTTGTCTACTATAGAGGCAGAGTATATGGCCGTTACAGAGGCTGTAAAGGAAAAAATTTTGCTTCAAGGGTTGCTTAGTGAACTGGGAATAATACAGAAGCACATCAAAGTGCACTGTGACAGTCAGAGTGCTATTCATTTAGCAAAGAACCAGGTTTATCATGCGAGGACAAAGCACATCAATGTCCGACATCCTTTTATACAGGAGATTCTAGAAGAAGGTGGAGTCATAATCTAGAAGATTCGGACCACTGAGAATCCTACTAATATGCTGACAAAAGTGGTAACTGCGGTCAAGTTTAAACATTGTTTAGACTTAGTCAATATTGTTGAAAATTGAAAGCTGGAATTTGCAGACACTACTGAAGTTTGGATTTGTGAGAGAATTGTATGGAATTTTGCCAAGGTGGAGATTTGTTGTTTTATGTCAAAATTCCCACATCGGGAATTTGTGAACAATTGGGAGGAGTCTTTAGTTATAAATAAGACTCCTCCCTCTTTAGTTTTAATCATCCCAAATTTGCCCTCTCTCATATATTGGCAATTAATTTTTTCTCTCTTTTGTAATATTTTCTCAATTACTGAAATATTATTTTAGTAGTGTCCGAGGATGTAGGCATAATTGCCAGAACTCATTAAATTTTGGTGTTCTTTTTTATGTCTATTTAATAGCTATTGTCGGGTACAGTTATTGTTAATTATTGTGCTATTGAAATTACTTGTCTTGATAGATTATGTCTAAGGAGTGTGGTTTTTAAGGAGGCATTGTGACCCCATCACTCTTTCCGGGGAATCTACCTTAGGGTGATTTTTAGTACAATCGTTTTCACTCTAGTCACCTGTGCAATAGTTCTCAAGGTGAATTTATTATTAGGGTAAATTCACCTGAATTCCACAACAATGCTAACGTGCAGTCACCATAATTTTGATCATATATGTTGCTCAACCCATGATTTTGATTATTGAAATTTTTTTTAAACAAGTCAAGTGACAAAGATGGTATTGATTATATAGTATAAGCTATTGCTTACTTTTGAAACGTTTGAATAGATGTAGCTCTCTAGAGTTCCAAACCAATCTATGTTAAATAGTCTAATTCTGCTTAGATATATTATGATATCTGATCACAGCAACACTACTTAGTCTAAATAGTTATAAATAATTAATTCATCTTAGAGCTCTTCTTGCTGAGAATTAAAAAATAAAGAATAACATGATAACCAAGTATAAATAATCCATCTTCACCATCATTTTACTATGCAAAACACAGAAAAAAAATGTTGCTCATGGAGATAAAAGATTTAACAATGTTATATGAAGCAACAAAAACAGGTTGTATAGCAACCATAATTGCACTAATCCAAAGAGACCAATTGATTCTTTATAAAGCTTCACTTGCACCCTTCACAAAAACTCCCTTACACATATCATCTTCGCTTGGACACTTTCATTTCAATACACTTGTCCTTGAAAAGCGTCCCAAAATGGCTACAAAGCTTGATTCACTCCAATGTTCTCCCCTTCACTTGGCTTCTATTAATGGCCATAATGATATTGTCAAAGCTTTATTGGCCGTAAACAATGATGTTTGCTTGGTTCGTGATGAAGAGGGTAGGATTCCTCTCCACTTAGCTGCCATGAGAGGCAATGTTGAGGCCATACAAGAACTAGTAAGTGCACGTCCTGAGTCCACTTCTGAGCTGCTAGATGGAGATACAGTTTTGCACTTACGTGTAAAACACAACAATTTGCAAGCTCTGAAAGTGTTGGTAGAAATGATGAACGATGATGACATTGTCAACAAAGTAAATCAAGGTGGCAATTCCATCCTGCATTTAGTTGCCATGTTCAAGCAATTGAAGGTGAGTGTCCATGGTTTTTTTTTTTAATTATTTTAGGTATTCGGTAGCCATAATGCTAAGAGTAATCCAAATCAAGCCAGGGGCACTTATAAGAGGGACAAAACTTCCTTAGTATCTTCCATATAATATTGGAGTAGAAAAATAATATATTTTATCCTCAACTATTGGCAAATTATTAATTAAATCATGCTTTGAAAGACATTTCAATTTGCTCCTTCAACTTGTGTCAATTCAATTCAATTTTATTTGAAGGATCTAATTATATTTTAAAAAATTACTTTTAGATCCCTATAAAATAAATTTGAAAGTTATTCAATATTTTTTCTTCTTTTGAAAAAAAATAAAATCTGAAAAATATTTTTAAGTTTTAATTTTACCATTTTTGAAATAAATTTAAAAATTAATTTTTATATTTTTGCATAAAATTTTAAGTTTTTTGGTGTATCAAATAAAAATAATAAGAATAAAGTGATAATTTGTGAGTCAATTTATTATATAGACTAATATTAATAAAAATAAAAATAAATAAAGTGAGGATTTTAACTATCACTGTAAATAATAATAAATTTTTAATTTTTTCATATTTTTCAAAAAAACTAAATATTTTTTATATTCTTGACTAATATTTTTAGTATCTCAAAATTCTCTTTTTTTATTTAATACTTTTTTGGTTTGACCTCTATTAGAAAATTTTCTAAATAATGTGGTTGAAAGTTGAGAAGCAAATCTTAAAATGGTTAAAATTTTCGAATTTTTAGTGAAAAAAATAAAAATTTATGAAAATATTTTGAAATTAATTTTTTAAATTTATGACAAGAGTGACCAAATTAGAATTTAAAAATAGTTTCTTACATTTTATTCTTTTAATATGTACAAGAGGATAAAAAATTTAATATGTGCCAAATTTATTTTATAGGGATGTAAAAGTAATTTTTAAGAATACAATTAGATCCTTCAAATAAAATTGGATATATAGAATTGACACAATTCATAAAGTTGAATGAGCAAATTGAAATGACTTTTAAAGTAAGATTCAATTGAAAATTGGTTCAAAATTTATGATAGAACTGATGGTTTTCCTATTGGAAATACCCACATCTGAAATATATAAAAGAGTTTAAATTCTTGTAAGTGGTGTAAATTGGATTTAAACACAAACTAATTGGATTTCACGGGATGTGTTTAGAATTTTTATTGCACCTAGAGTTTGGGCTAATGCTCCTTGCATTCTTGGCGTCAAACTCAAATAATAATGGAATTTTTTTTCAAAAATAACCAATAAACAGAAGAAAAACTTCAAAGATACGGTTGATTTTTTATTAAAAAAATATGGTATTTGACGATCCTTATTTTCATGTACCAAAAAATAACCGAAACAACTGCAACAACCAAAAAAACTACAAAAACAATTGAAACAACCAAATAAAATAATAAATAATGTTTTATAATTTTTTCAAGTCAATTCTATAGAAATAGAAATATAACAATCGAGAACAACTGAAAACAACCGAAACAACCGCTGAAATAACCAAACAAAATAACAAGCAACACTTTAGATTTTTTTCAAGTCAATCCAATGGAAACAGAATTAGAATAAAAACCCAATCAAAAAAGAATAAAAAATAAGAAGACGAAGAGAACCTTAAGAATAACCCAAGTATTAACAACCAAAAATAATGAAAATTAACATTTACCCATTACGATTCAATTGTAAGATGGTGGTTTTCAATACATAAAAAAAATTTAAAAAAAAACAAGATGGAAAAGTAGAGATTTACAAGATGTAAAAAGAAAATTTAACTAGAAAGTTTATGGATTTGCATGCAAAAAATCTAGCCATTGGCAACAATACTTCACTTGTAACAAAAAAACACTGCAAGAACAAAAATAAAGGAAAAAAGAAAAAAAAGATGTGGAGAAAGAAAGAAAGATTAAAGAAGAGAATAGTAGAGAAGAAAATAAAAGAAAGAAGAGAAGTCGTTGTTACATAAAAAAACTATCTCTCTAACAAACAAAAGCGTCAATGAAACAAAAAAAAGGTTAAAAGTGAAACATGGAAAGATAAAAGCGAAGGAAAAAAGAGTATCCAATTTTGAAATAAATTTTGTCAAACAACAGTGCACAGTGTAATTTTACAAATAATATTCTACATGGAGTTTGGGCTAATGGGCTAGCTCTCTTAGTGTCATTTTTTCATATATTTGAATACTATTGTATCTGGAGTTTGTTAGCCCTTTGAACAAAGCTCTATTAGCATTTATTTCTCCACGTATAAGACTCAAACTCAATAATATTGTACCTAACGTTTGGTCTAGGCCATTAGTGGCCTTGTACCAAACTTTAATAATATTGTACATTGAGTTTGGGCTAATCTCTTAACATATATTGTACCTTGAGTTTAAGTTAACTCGGATTATTATACCATGGACCATTGTTCATATTGCAATATGGACCAAGGGTGTGAATAAAAAAACACACGTGCCTGTTTCTTTTTTCGCGTCAAATATTTTTTTTCAAGTCAAACGTCTTCCTTTTTTTCTTTGTGTTAAACTTTGTTTTAATTAGTTAACTTCTCTTTATACTTGCAAAAATTAATAGGTTAATTGATCAAAACTATGCGGTTCCTTGATTTCACTTGTATGTTCATTGAGAATCAATGAATCTGCATGTTAAAACTAATGAGTCTACTACAAGTTCATTGATCTTTGCCTGCGAACATGAATATGAAGATCAATGAATTTGCAACAGGTTCATTAACTTTTACCTGAATTTTCATTGAACTTCACTTGTAGGTTCACATTCAATTTAATTTTTATTTAATAACACATGAAACTCCAATCAATAACACATAAATCTCTATGTTATAATTAATGAATTTATATGCACGAACTTAAAAAATACAACAAAATAATTTGTAGTCAAAATCTAATCTAAAAAATACATTAAAAAATGAAGAAGAAGAAGAAGAAGAAAGAAGGAGCAGCTGTTGAATTTCATAAGAACATATATGTAACTTTCACAAATCCTCCTCTATAACTCAAGTTATGATTTTAGATTTTGAAGTATTTGAGAGAAACCCTTTTCTTACGAAGAAGAAGAAGCCACTAATCTAAAAAAAGAAAACCAAAGTGCCAAAAAAAATAAAGTGCAGAGAAGAGGGGAGGGATCGTAACTAGAGAAGAGGAAAAGAGGAGAAGAGAAAAGTTAAGAAAAGAAGAAGAATAAAAGTGGATTAAAAAAAAAGAGAGGAAGCGTTAAAAAAGAAAAAGCAGCTGTTAAAGAAAAAGACTACACGTGTAATATACCCCTAGTCCATAATGTGATATGGGCAGGGGTCCATGATATAATTTGTAGATTAACTCTGTTAGCATTTATTTCTCCAAATACAAATCTAGAATTTGAATAATATTGTACCTAGAGTTTGGACTAGCCCTTTAGACAAAACTTTCTTAGTGTATACTTCTCTATACACAAGGCTCAAACTCAAATATATTGTACTTGGAGATTATATTAGCCCATTTATGACATTTAAAAATTGTACCTAGAGTTTGACCTACCTTTAAAAGATATATAAAATCAAAAAATAAAATAAAAGTTTTTCTTGATAAATCTGAAAGAAAAAGAAAAGATAAAACTCAACTCGAACAAAACTCCTTTAGAGTCTGTTTCTCAATATATAAAGTTCAAACTTGAATATATTTTAAAGTGAATAATAGGCTTACACTCAAATAATATTCTAATTAGCTTTTTCAGTGAACAATATTATAATTAATGATTAATCAAATAATTATTGAGGGAGTGGTCAAGTGATATTTTTATATAAAAGCTTTAAAAGGTATAATGTTCGAATCTTGCTACCATAATTTGTGAAAATTAAAGGTTATTTTTAACTCAAAAAGGTTAGTCCAGAGTGAAAAATAAAGGATCAAATGAAGGCCTTGCAACTATTGATAAGTGCTAGAAAATAAAATGAATTCCTTGGGATGATGCAGAATTTATACAACATATTTAACTTTTGTTATGTTTCCATTTCTTTTCAGACGATAAGGTACTTGCTTTTATTACCTGAATTAAGAGGAAGAACGAATTCATTGAATGGGATAGGATTGACAGCCTTGGATGTGTTAGATCAATGTATCAGAGATTTCATAAGTCATGAAATTCAATACATTTTAAGAGAAGCTGGTACAAAAAGAGCAGCAGAGCTAAATAGCAATCTTCCAAATAGTCCACTAGTTGTTTCCATTGAACCAGAACAGGCTGCTGTTTCCAGCAGAACATCATCAAAAGCAAAATTATGGTTTCAGAAATGCATGGAAGGTATGAAATACAAAAGAAACAGTGAAGAAGAAATGCGAGGCGCATCAATGATTGTAGCTACTGTAATAGCAACCATGACTTTCCAAAGTGCATTGAGCCCACCTGGCGGTGTCTGGCAACAAGATTTTAAAAATGATTCAGGTGGCCTTGCTTGCAGTGATGTAAATATATGTGAAGCTGGAACTTCTGTTTTAGCCTATTCAAACCCAGAAACCTACATTTTTTTCAGAAGTTTAATGGTGTCGCTTTCTCTACATCACTGTGCATAGTAGCTTTGGTCATTGGTGGACTTCCCTATGGCATTTAGTTTTGAAGGTGGCTTCTAGCACTGGCCATAGGTGCAACACTATATTGTCTAGATTTAAGATATTTAGAGGGTGTACTTTTGATGACCCCATCGGAAGTGAAAGAGGAAGTGGCATATAATGATTTTAAAATGCCTTAGCTTTGGTTAGGGTTGTTATCTTTGCAATTCATAATTGGATTTCAATCGCTTGTCAGCAAAGCGAAGAAGCTACATAGATTTTGGCATAAGACGAACATTAACATGGTTGTACAGGAGCAGGAAACCACACCACAACCTGAAGAACAAACTTATAGCTTGATGTAGGACTCATAATTGGCTCATTGGTTGGTACTAAACCAGTCCTTTATCCTATAATAAGATTATGAGTTTGAGGTTTATTGAAGTATTGTATTGTGTTTATGCATAAACTTTTATAAGTAAAAATGGTAAACTTATCTATAGATAGTGGGAGGGTGGTGCTCTAGTGTTCACTTATCTCCAAATGTATTATTGATAAGGCAGAATCTTCCTTTAGTTATCTGATTACATTTCTTTTTGTAACAGCTGATAGTTATTTATTCTTATCTCATCTTACTACTGTAATTTTCTGTATACATATACCATTCACACATCAAAATACAAGTTGTCATCTTGCCTTACGTTTACATGGTACCAGCGCGGGTTCATGGCATAACCGCCTAACACCTCTTCTTTTTCTTCTACACCATGACAACATCCAATGATAACCATTCAACCAGCAGTTGCCAATACACCACCGTCCCCTTCCACACCACCGAACATCACCCATTAGCTTCCTATAAAACTTAATTCTACCAATTATTTACTTTGGAAGACTCAGCTGTATTCCCTTACTTTACAACTATGATCTTGCCAAACACATCGATGGCAGTACTCCCGTACCTTTCACACGATCAATGATCAACCTAATCCGGCTTGGCTCTTTTAGTTTCACCAAGACCAGCTTGTTTTGAGCTGGATTATCAGCTCAATGTCTGAAAGTTACATCTCCCAGATTGTTGGTTCCTCATTTGCATATGATGCCTGGACCAAACTCGAGAACACCTATGTCGTTGCCTCCAAAGCACAGGTTTGCTCCCTTAAATCTTGATTTTACAAACTTGAGAAGCAAAATTAACCAATTACTAAGTATGTTCACTACAAGAAAATTCCTGATTTGTATCAGATATTTGTAACGGATATAGTCTGTTACATATTTGTAAGGGATTTGTAACAGATTTGTAACAAAATATAAATTTAGTAACAAATTTGTAACACAACATAAATTTAGTAACACAACTTTTGTAACAGAATAATATCTGTTACAATATAAAATTTGTAATGGAATAGTAATGGAAATTATAACAGATTTTGTAACGGATACATTTTTCTTACTAATTTTGTTACAAAAATACGCAGAATGTGGTACGAACTATTAATAACAATTTTGTAACGGAAATACCTGTTATAAATTTTGTAACAGAATAATTCCGTTACAAATATGTTACAAATTTGTAACGGCTAGCCCGTTACTAATTAGTTACGGATTAAAAATCCGTTACAAAATATTAGCATTGTTCTTTTATTTTTTTAGCAAATTTGTAACGGATTTGTAATCCGTTACAAAATTTAAAACAGCTTAAACATCCGTTACAAAGTTTGCTACGAATATAAGAAACTTATATTAATATTTGTAACGGATT